>VDFB02366287.1:0-35000 GCA_007258455.2 Sequoia sempervirens | reverse complement strand
GAAACTTCAAACATATAAAAAACACTCTACATATCTATATATTTGCAATTTCACCATCCATACAAAACCATAACGACAGACATTCATGAAAAATGACTTACAAATTTTGGGCTAAATTCGTTGGAATTCAATATTATAGAGAAATAGAGAAATTGTAACACACCTATTACACAACAAATACTATTCAAGGCTCGACTAACGAAAATCCCATCGGAAACTTCAAAAAAATAACAAAGCCTCTATATATCCATATATATACAATCATTCCTATCTTAATATGCAATTGGGCAATAAAATTACCAACCCTAACCATTTTAATGGAAGAACCTAGATTTAACTACTATTGATCCTATGGTAATAGGTGTAATCCCAAAAATTCACATAGATAACTACAAACAATAAACGAGCAATGAAAAACTTATAAACCCTAACCATATTTCGTGACGAAACAAAAAAAATTCAACTGAAATCTCTCCACCCACAGAAAATGATAACGCCAGACATCCATGTAGAACAACTTACAGAATCTAGACAACAAAAATAATCTATACAAAACACCCATCTAAAATGACTTATAGATTACGGAGAATGAAAACATTAAAACCCTCCAATCCAACACAAAAAGTAGTGAAACTCGACGACTTTTATAGTTGTCCCCTATGAAACAAACCAGGGAACTGTAAACGACAAATCTTACAATAGTCTACTGCCAACCCAACACCACAATGACTCATTCGACAATGCAACTTAATCAATATCCTTTGTCACACATTATGCAACACATGAGTGTTCAAACCCTCAAACATGCTATCAAAATGAACAATAAGAAGAGAACGGAAGACATACAAAATAAATTCAGTTTTGCAAAAAACCCATGCAAACTAACTTACTGATTCCACAACTCAATAGTTTTAAAACCCTTGAACCTGCTAAAGAACGAAGCCGAATGCAACAAATTTAACAATAGTTTGCTATCAAACCAACACCACAATGGCTCTTCCAACAATACAACTTCATCAAAGTATACTCTCCCACATGCTAGCATTCAATATTGCATTTACTTTTTCCACTGCCATCATGCAAGGACAAGGAACATTGGGCCTCATGTGAACAAGCGCTTGCCATTCACATTCTCCTTATCCAGTACACCATTCTCAACCACCACCAACCCACGTAATTACCAACACCCACATCACCACACAAAAAAAATGGTGGCCTCCCCACTGCCTAGCAGAACCCCCTCGCCAACAAATCCAATTCACGGCTGGACTAACAAAAATCCCGATGGAAATTTCAAAAAAAATAGCCTATCAACTAAAAAATTAATTTAGATTTATCTAATAATTATTTTATTTACCAATTAAATATTATTAATTATTTTATTTAATAGTGAAGTTACTATTCCCTGTGGACTTGTGAGTCCACAAGTCATTGGTAAACCTATCTCATGCTATTGAACCATCCTTCAACCACCACTAAACCATCTCCGACACAACTTTCAGACACTTAGAAATTTCATCAGATCAAAAATTTGTGGTAGATCGGATTGTTATTGTTGCAATAAATGTAGCATCTTTAGATTTGATTCATTGATAGTCGTCATTCATTGTGTCAGGCTCACAAATCTAGTAGCTCTAAAACTTGATATGTTTAGATCTAATTTTTGATAATTGTGAGCAAATTGAAGCAGCCGCTACACGGAGATTGTTCTTGGTAATATCTGTCATTTGTTGTAATTGAGTAGTGAGCTTTAGGCTAGTTTTCATAAAAAATTTACTCCAAACTCTGCCTAATTTTCTCATCAGCATCATTGATAGCACAACATGATTTGTACAAAATTTTGAGGTAATTCATTTCTCATGGTGTTAGTCATTATTTTATTTTGTGTATGTGTACTTGAACCTACAATTTCCCTAGTTACTGTGTTGTTACGTGAAAAAGATACCTAATGAAGTTTGTCTGAAATTGGATCCTCAATTGCAAGATTTTTCATTGAATGGAATGATGGAGGGCTCTAATGATTAGGAAAATGTAGCAATGGATTCCATCGCATAAAGTTTAAGTTCCCCTTTAAACTCTTCCACCAAATTTGGCACTTGAATTTCTTTTTCTATGCCCATCCTCAGCTCTCTAGTTTGATTTTTCAATTGCCCTAACACCCTCCATGCTCTCTTTAAACTGCCAACTTGTTTGTCATAAATTGGGCTTGCAGTCATTCCTACCATGTTGGACCATATGCGTATAACATGAAGATTGTACCAGGTGGAAGGTAGAACATCTCTGCAAGGTTCCTGGTCAAGTTCAATGTTTTGCAAGTTTTCTCAGAAAAAATTTCCTACAAATTTGGTTACTTGTGGACATTATTATATAAATTTCAAATTCCAAATTTTGATGTTCATAGGGGAGAGCTGATATTATTTTGTCTCTATCTTAGTTGATTTCAGGATTGATCAACCACCAAACATTCATGACTTTCTATTACCCTAAATAGTTAGGGTTGAATAAGGTTAAGACCATCTATGGATAGAATGAATGACATTGTGTGGAGGAAAAATAAATCAATTTGAAGAGAATTTGTGATGAAGTCTTGAGGTGACATCGACTATAATCCAAGGACAAATTCAAGTGATTTTTTAATACAAAGGATGGTGGGAATTTGTACCCAATTATTCCCAATACATTAAGCTTTTCATATTTCTTTAGTTGCTTCATTGAAAATGTTTTTTTTGGATTGACTGTCTTTTTCTTCGTTATTTATGTTTTTAATATGATTTATCTTAATTAAAGATAAGGAAATCTAACCCAAAATATTGTTTTATAGACAAATGGACACTTAGAAAACATTTATATCAACTATGTTTACTGTTTAAATATTTATGTATTAAGATTTATTTTTCTTTGCATTATATATACACTTCAAAGTGGTTGCAATCAAGTCTTTATCATTTCAAAATTAAAACAATATTACTAGTAGTGAAAGGCTTAATAGTTATATTTTAAATCTTGTAATCTTGTTAAGAGCTAGCTTGTAGTAAGATTGTTTTCTTGTTGTTATGAGTTTGAATTGTAAAGAGCACGAGGTCTAGCAGTTGGTACTATGGTTCTAATTTCTCTTTTTTATATGTTTTCATTTTTTCTCCTTGCTTTTGAAATATATGCATGGAATAATTGCAAGATGTGTAGTATGTTACAATGGTAATTTGGTTAACACTTTGATCCAAGTATATTTTTCTACCTTTTCCCAATTTTAGCATGAATTATTTATTCAACTTTAAAACTATTAGATGTTAATAGTTTGGCATAAAATCATAAAATAATTGTCATGAAGTTTTATAATAGCTAGCCTTTACAAAATTATCATTGTAAAATTCTACAGATGAAATCTTCAAATAGCTATAACTCAAAGACACATGCTAAACTCAATAACCTAAGATCAGAAATTTCTATGGAGATAGAACAACACATAAGAATAGAAGAAGGTTTATCACTTTGGTAAAACCTTTGGCAAGAAATGATAGAGAAATCTTCATTAGTTGGGGTGTCATTACCATCAATAGAAATTGATGGTTATAGAGTGGCTAGCTTTGTTAATGATTTTTGTGGTTAGTTCACTATTGCAAGGATAGTGTCAAATGTCATTGGAAGGGAATCGATAAGAGCAGGATCAAAACATGAGATGTTTAGTTGCAGATAGATAATAAAAATACTGAGATTTCAAGGTCACATTATAAACTCCAGTACTATGAGTTGACCAATCATAAAATCTCTCAATGGAATCAAGAAGCCATAGGTAAAATAAACAACCATTATGCATTCTTCTTATATTGTGTTTTTAGACAACTTCTATTCATGTCTTTCTATATGTAAAGTGAATGGAATGGAAGTGAAACTTTATTGTTACACCAATTATATCATATTATTCATATAATGACATGCAACTATTTAGATTCTTCAAAGGAGTTTAATTGGTTAATAAAAATTGAAGATAACTATATATAATATAATAACTATTTGTACAAATCAAAATTCATAATTGTAGTCAAAATTTGTATAAACTTATATCTTGATGTTAAATAACTAATTATGTAATATTAAAATATATTTAAATTTTACCTTTAATTTTCTATCACCATATCCCTTGAACCTCCTATAGGTGCAAGTGCTAGTTATTTTATTTATTAATTAGATACAAATACTTATTTTATTTACTATTTAAATGTAAATAATTATTTTATTTTACTTTAGAATTATTTTATATTTAGAGTTAATTACTTCAAATCAATTTTGTTTTACTAATCATTTTATTTATTACATACATAAATTTTAATTTTTAGTTAAAAATTATTTATTTTATTTATATAACCAAATTTACTTTATTTTAATTGAAGAGTTTTTTTTTAGACTACAAGAATCAGAATTAGGCAGCCGCCCCCTATAAACCGCAATGTGCTTGGTAAACTTTTTTCACGTGACTAGCGATGCTAGTACAACACGCCCTCTAGTACCACATGGAAAATAGGGAGACTAGACCTTGTGACCTCTTGCCTACAATAGGATGCTTTATCCAATCGACCTAGGCCCACAAGAATCAAAATTAGGTAGTCGCCTCCTATAAACCGTAGTGCATCTGGTAAACTTTTTTCACGTGACTAGTGACGTTGGTGTGACACGCCCTCCGATACCATAGGGACAATGGGGAGACTAGACCTTGTGACTTATTGCTTGCAATAGGATGCTTTAGCCAATTGACGTAGTCCCACCACCCCCAATTGAAGGGTTATTTTATCTTTCAATAGTAATAGACTTTTATTTTAAACAAGTGTTAAATGAAATTGGTCCATAGGGTATACACATATATTGAACCATAGATAAATATAGACTTTTGGTTGCACCATCTGAAAGGCTATATGATTAAAATCTATATAGGGATACTATTAAAACTATAGATGGTGAAATCTACAAATTGCTAAAAGCCTAACACACACATTAGCATGGTTATTTGTTAAAACAAAGTAAATATTCAAACATCTCTATGAAATAATCTTACATGTTTCATATTTCAAACAAAATAAATAATGAAACCAAGCAAAAGCATATGAAAACATGATGCAAACCCTATCTCATAGTGGATTGGCGCTTCTATGTAAAGAAGCCCTTTCCTAACCCTTGATAAGCTCTAGATATGTTGATGATCAAGATGATGAGTTGTGGAGGATTGACACAATAGAGAAGCTCTCTATTTATAGCCAATAAGGATAAAATAATGCCAAACATGGAGGATGTGATCTACTAAAGATCTACCAATAGGAAGGATCCACTTGTCAACTTGTGATAGGTTGAGGAATGAGCACATTTTGGTCAATGTGCCAAAGAGGGGGAGATTTGAATTTTGAATTTGAGAGTTAAATGCTAAGTTTGACCTTTGCAAGAGACATTGTAAGACCTCTTAAATGTTTTGTTGGATGTACATGTCAATTTGGGGAGAGATTTCAAACTTAGAGAATATTCCTCAAAGATGCAATGTTGATGGAAAATGATGAATTAATAAATCAATAAATTGATTTATTTGTGCAAGTGGGAAAAGCTAGAGGATGTGATGGGTGATTAGGATTAGCATTAATCATGGATTTTATTAATTAAGATGATGTTAGGTGATTTTTTGACTTAGATTTAGGGATTTATTTAAATAAAAAAGGAGGAATATGAATTTGAGATTTAATTAAATAAAGTTTGGTTTATTTAATTAAAAGGATGATGTTAGGCTTAAATTAAACAAAGTTGATTTATTTAATTTAACTGGATGACCTTAGGAGATTGAATTTAATGAACTTGATTTACCTGATGAATGGATGAATGTGAATGATGCTAATTTCGTATGTCTACATTTTCCCCCTCTTTGAAGCAATGTAATTGTTGCGTTGGTTCAAAGAATAAACTTTCCGTGATCGAAATTCAAAAAAAAACTTATTTTTTTGGATACCCCAGCAGAAAGAAGTTCACTGGTACATTGCCCCCTCGAGAGATCGAGTGAAAAGATTTGATTTGAGGTTCAATCTCACAATAAAGAGGTTCAAGATGGACATATGGATGGTTATGATGATGATGCAAATGAGATGGTTTTAAGATGCTTAGAATAACCAATATATATTATCCTAAATGACTTAAATGATGATATGATGCATGTGAGATGGATGATGTGATAATGCCTATATGATTATGCATTGGATGTTTTATGCAAATGTATGATTTTATGAGATGCTTAGACTAACAAATCTATATTATGATGATGAACATGCCTATGAGATGATATGTAGAATGTTGATGGTTTGTGGATGCAGGATGGATGCACTGGTGATGATGATTAACTATTCATGACATGATGTTAGTGCAGAGAAGAAGAAATGAGAAATGAGATGATGAAAAGAGGATCCAACAAGTCCATGATCTGATGAGACTTTATTAGAGATGATGATGATGATGATAGATGATTTTCTTATCAAGAGTTGGGACTTTAAAAGGGCTACTTACCTTATGTTTGATAACACACATAGATATGATGCATCAAGGTATAAAGAACTAGGATGGAATTGTACCTAGTGCGATGGACTTTGACTTGACAAACAGATATGAGTATTCTATTTCACACTTGACATACAAAAACCTTGCTAGGATGTACCTAACAAAGCAAGTATTTGCCAAGTTATATTACAATAATGTCCAACAAGCACAACAGACAAAAGGATAATTTCGATGCCCCATTCCTTTCTCTCCAAATCCTTCATTTGGACATCATTGAGAGGTCCTTGGAATGAGCACAATAAGATAAATCAAAAGAAAAGATCAAGTACACAAACAAGTCAATGTTCTTCATACCTCTAGCTAAAGGGATTTGTTTTGTTTAAGATAAAAACCGAAACGATTTCCAATAGATAATGCCCATTGTAGGAAGGATACATCCTAGGACATGTTAGTGAATGGCGGCACATCATTTTGTTTATCCAAAGTGTTTTGCCAAAAGATAATGCCCATTGTAGGAAGGATACATCCTAGGACATGTTAGTGGATGGTGGCAAGTTGATAGGTTTGTTCGAAAGGCTGTTGATACAAGGTCGATTGACATGTTTGTGAATGATGAAGGTTTGATTTTTCATTTAAAGGATTGTTGTTTCGATTTTGATTTTATGTTTGAAGCTTGCTTTTGTTGATTGTTGTGGTTGTTTCTGTTTGTTTTTCCAAAGGATGAAGGTGATGATCAGTTTATTATGGATGATTGATTATTTTGAGTGAAAGTGAGATGAGACAGATGGATTTTTTCAAATATTTGGATGTTTTTGATGTTTTTGGAATGTTTTGAGGCTATTTTTGGTATTTTTCAAGATTTTTACAAATGTTTTGATTTTTTGAATTTTCTAATGTTTTTATGTTTTATATTTTTTTTATGAATGTTTTTGGATTTTGTGAGATTTTATGAATGTTTTTTGGATCTTGTGTCTCGGGGGCTGATCAAAGATTAGCCTTGCCTACATTTAAGCTAAGAGATGAGTAGTTCATAAACCTTTTTTTTTGACATTTTTTGTTTTATGGAGTGTTTTTGGATTTTGACATGTTTTGGATGTTTTTGGATTTTTGCATGATTTTGACAATTTGGATATGGATATGTGTGATGATATTAGTGCTCTATTTAAATTTTTATTGAAAACCAAGGTAGGATTGATTGATCAAATCGATGGATTGATGATGATAACATTGTTGAGGATACACAACAATGCAACAAGGATAGTGTTAAGCAAAACAAGGATTAGGATGGATATCCCAAGATGATGAGGGATTGATTGGATTTTATTGATCAAGACTGATGATGATAACATTGTTGAGGATGCACAACAATGCAAGGATAGTGTTAAGCAACACAAGGACATCCTGAGATGATTTTTTAATTGGATTTGACCGATCAGGATTTTGAAGCTTGGTTTGAAACAAAAGATGTTTTGGATGATTTGATGTGATGTTTGAAGTGAAAATTAGATGCGATGAATAGTGATTGTTTGGATTGATGTTCGATGAAAGATGAAGCTTGAAAAGGAATGTATGCTCGTCAAAATGCGCCATGGGCTAGTGATTTTGGAATCTTTCTCACAAATGTTTTGACCAATTTGATTTCACATTTTTCAATGTTTACATCACCACATAAATTGGAGGATATAGATCAAGATTTATTCCTGAAGTGAGATTTAAATATCTGTCCTCAGTGTCTAGCAATGTATGGAATGCCATGGGTGGATGCTTGGATAGGAGTATGGATGGATGGATATGGTAAGCACACAAAATATTCCAAAGATTATCTTGTGATAAGATACAGTGTTCAGATAAAGAACAAGCTCATTTGGATAATGTTTCATGGCTCAGATAACATAGGATAGGATCAATGAAAATGACTCATGTCAAGACATTTGACATAAGCATGTGTAAATTGTGCACCAAACTTTCACCAAGATCAAGCTAATTTGGACTATGGATGCAGATGAAGATGGATTGGATAAATGGTTCATGGATGAATGGATTTATTATCAGTGAGATGGATGGAATGTTGGATTTATTATGGAAGGGATGAGATGCTTCCACTTGAACTGGCACATGTAGATGCTCAATTCCACACACGACACCTGTTTACCAGGTTTTCATCATGGTACCTGCCCAAAGCACCAACCATGTGGTTTTCACTAGAGGATAATTTTTCTCTTTACTATTTTCAATCTTTTTTCTGATTTTTTTTTAATTTTCATATTTTTTGATTTTTTTGATTTTTTTTTGAAAGATTTTAAGCTCATGTTGAATCACCTTGTGGTGTCGATGTAGATTCTACTGTCATGATGTTCCATTGATAGCCTGCTTGAAGAAGTTGCTTTGCTAAGATATGTGCACTTGAATGCAACTTTTAGGATTCTTGATCTGCTTTATTGATATCGGGCTTAACTCTATCTCTATGTGCACATCGCAATAGAGTGCCTTCAGAATCCTTACGATGAAGGGTCATTACCAATACATGGTCAATTTGAGAATTGGATATCATGCGTGGAGGTGTGGATGGAGTGTATTTAGGGGTAAGAGATAGATTGGTTGACAGTTTGGAACCTTTGATTCTCCAAACTTGGGAAGACGAGCAGTGATGGGTGGATATAGAAGTGTGCATGGAATTAGGACCAACTACTTGATACACTTTGTATGTCACTTGAAAAGCTTTCTTTTTCTTTTGTGGAAATCTTTGATGGATACTTTTCCATTTTTTATTTTCCCCCATAGTTTCTTTGACTGATGGAGTTTGATAGGGATAATCATTCTTTGTATTCTTTGGTATCCACTTGTATTTGATTTGTCTAATATGCTTCTTAGCTTCCTTTTTTTTGGTATTGTTCTTTGTGCTTTGATTCACATCCTTCATTTGATGTTGGTCCCAATTCATGGATGGGGTGATGGGTGGATAAAGATTCATGACATGGCTGGTTGCAGTATTGACATTAGTTTCATCATAAGGACTCTTTGTGCTCCCTATGTTGATGTTTGCTTGAGACATAGTTGCCCCCAGTATTGTGGAAGTAGTACCTTCATGCTTTGATTCTGCCTATTCTGAGAGCTCTTGTTTAGAATTCATTCTCTGATAAATGACCACTGTAGATGATGTTATTTCGATTGGATGCTCTAGTGACTCCGGAATAACCTATTCTATCTGACTAGATTCCTTGTGTGGATAATGTTGGATATCTTCATACATGATGTCCTTAGTCTGAATTTGGGATATATCTAATCCTGAGGTTGACAACTCAGTTTGAATGTAGGAATCAATAACCTGTTATTTTTGTGTAATAATGTTAGGAGTAAAGGGATCATGTTCTGAATGAAGATCATCTACATGTCCATCCAAAGAAAGCATCTCATGGGTAGTTCGAGGAGTATGTGCTATGTGGATACGATCATCTTGTATAGAT
The DNA here is from genome assembly GCA_007258455.2 of Sequoia sempervirens. Classification (NCBI taxonomy): domain Eukaryota; kingdom Viridiplantae; phylum Streptophyta; class Pinopsida; order Cupressales; family Cupressaceae; genus Sequoia; species Sequoia sempervirens. Next base: position 25,017 of record VDFB02366287.1, on the reverse strand, counting down.
AGGAGAGTGTCCATTAAATCATTATAGTATCTTGGAGATACGAATTATTTATCTTGAGTAATTTTGGAATCACCTTTGACATGCTTTGTGTAGTACCCCTCCATTTTGCTTATTTTTTCCGACAGTATGCTTTACTTTCAATAGACCCTGATATCTTTTTTTGATGTATTTGATCGTTGACTATAGAGCGATGGTGGATTTATTTTATGATGTGATGATACACTATTTGATAGTGATTATTTCTAACATGCTTCATGTTAGCATAGATGTTTACTTGAGATGTTATTACTATATATACTTATGGTGGATTAATTGATATTTATTTTTTCAGTTCGATGTGATATTGTATTGGTGAGGAGAACGGAGTTGCATCACTCACTTACGAGTGCCCTATGATTTCTGTGATTTTCTCCTCATGGTGTGTTTGTTTGATGGATTACATATATGTAAGTTATATGTTTGGTTGCAGGATTGTAGGTACATGACACCGACTCCTCCTGGATTCACAGGTCTGAGCATCACTAGACTCAATAGTAATGTTGATTGGGAGGTAGTAACGAAGTTTTTCCTAGTCTAGCCTCAAACCTAGTCACAGTGTGTCGTCAGTTTAGGTATGGTATTTTTGGTTGTCTCGCCTGTGTTTGTCTTGATTATTTATTATGCAAGGTTAATTTTGTGAATTTAATGTTAGATTAATATTTTTTATAATTTAATGCTTATTTAAATTAATTTTAAATATTGTAGATAAAGGTTTCTTATTTTATTTAATTAATTAAATTAGTTTATTGGTAAGATAATTTAATCACTATGATTAAAGTTATTTTATTAAATAAATAAATTAATTGATTAAATTTCCTATTATTGAGAGAATGGATTAAATATTATTTAAATTCTTTTGAGTGAATGAGAATTTTAAATATGTTTTAAAAAAAATGAAATTAGTTTTTGAAATTTTAAATTATTTAAAATAAAATAAATTCTTGATAATTGTTAGAAGAAAATATCTGTGAGTTTGTTAGAAGATGTTTTCTTGATTTTCCATGTGTGTTAGTAGAATTAATGCAAAAATTATTGTTGAGGATTTTCTCGGAGAGAATATGGCAAGAATTGGGTAAGGCAAGAAGCCACTTCACGGAAAAGAAAAGGAACAGAGTATTTGCTGGAAAAAAAAATTGTGATTTTTGCTTTGGGGGTTTTGATTTAAAATTTCTGGAAGAAGATATCGGATTTATAATTGTTTAGTAATTTGCATTCTTTTGGAAAGTGGAGATTTGGAAAGGGCTTTGGAAGTTGCACGCAATAGGCAAAGCTTTTCTTCAACTGTCAATTCTTCAAGCTACAAGAATACATGTTCTTTGCTATTTATTTATTTAGTTTTGTGATTTGAAAAGATTGCCTATAAAAGGATTTAATTTTTGTAGAAGTTTTGTTAAATTGTAAAATAAAAGATTGCATATAGAAGAATATTTTGATTGAAGCTTCTCTTCTTCTTTGTGAAATTTTGTTGAAAATATTATGTAGAAAATTTGTTACCTCTCTGTGTTAAATTTCGAAGCAAAATTTTATAGTAAAATCAGAGAGCAACACGGAAGGTTATGGTTAAACAATAGAACCTCTATTTTGTTTAATTAAATCTTCCTATAGAAAATTCTTTGTTAAAATTTGCTCTTTTTGAGCAATCTTTCTGGTTTATTATTATTATTATTATTATTATATATATTTATATTTATATTTGAAAATAAATATATATATGCATATTTATATTAAATATGTCTTTGAAGTCATATAGATATTCATTGAATTTTATTTTATTTTTTAAAAATTAGAAATCACCGTACAGGTGAAAATGGTCACATAATTAATCGAAAATGGATTAAAATCCATCAGGCGGAAGAGGGAAAATGTGGTTTTTATTTAAATGTTTAATTTAGAATAAGATGTATTTTTTTAAGGGTATTGTAGAAGAATGAAATGAAATGTTTTAAAAATAAAATGTTTAGTAGAGAAAGATGATAATTCTTTAATTATTATTTGGGAATTGTAGTAAACAATTAGATTCTAATGCATTATTTGTTTAAAAATTAAATTGTACTAAGATAGTGTATTTTGGTCCAAGTAGCATCATTATTATCTTGGGATGGCAAATGGATTTAGGAAATCCTAGTGTTAGATAAATGATAGTATGAATTGCATGTTAAGTTGTGTATTCTTCTGATCATGATTGTTGGGAAAAATTGGGGTTAATTGAGAATATAAGTCTTTCAGATGTAATTTCTTGAAAGGGACTTGTTTTTATGATGGTTTCATATTTTGAGTAAACTAGGGTAGTGCACATGGTTCTATTTGGTTTTTAGACACCTGGTTCTATGAATAGGTTGTGATGTTTGTTGTTATATGTTTGGTATTTGATGTTTATTTATGTGCACCTTGACTACCCTTAGTTGGTGAAATTAGTTTCCTTGTGTTATTATTAGGGAGTGGCTCTTTATGATGGCCGACACACAAAGTGGTGCTAGGTTAACTCATGTAGAGTTAGGTAATAAGTGAAAACTAAATCAACACATTAGGTAGTCTAAAACCTTTAACTAGATTAATTAACCCTCACTCATGGACTCAAGGGCTAGTTCAGACTTGGGAATGAATCAAGAAGGCCTAGAATCAAAAAATTGACATCTAGTCATTATGAAAGATATTTGATTCCGCAACAGATTGCATGTAGGGCCGGGTTTTGTAAGAGGTTACCAGGGTAACCCAAGATGGGGGTCGGAACCTAGGAAGAAATGCCTAGGTAACCTATGCAATGTAACCATTAAGTTAAGTTTGTACTTTTATAGTTTTGTCTTTGGGCTCATCTATGTCTAGGGTTGTAGGTTATGTCTAGGGAACCTTTTTACTATCTCCTACCATGGGGGGGTGGGCCTATGGGTACCACATGGTTGGGTGGAACGTGCACCTTACACCGTTGGGTCCCCAATTCTTGTTCATAGTGAGGAGTACTTCTTGGATGGAGAGCTCGTGTGTGAAAATGTACTTTCTTATTTGTATTAATGGAAAAATTATTCTTGTATCACTCCTCAATTGTAATTGAGGAGAAATTTTGTAACATGTAATTGTACTCTTTTATATGACCTACCTCATTTGGAAATGAGTATTGTAAATGTTATTATAAATGCAATGTAAAGAAAGAATAATTTTTGTACATTATACCTTCATTGATGTAATTTAACTGTTATTGAATGTATAATCTTAAGTTTATGTAAATTAAACGCATGCTATGTTAATTATTATTGTCATCTATGGGATTTGCATGTAGTGTGTCGTCGCATGTCTTAGGGAATGTTTGCATTAGTGAAGATTATGCTTACACTTTTTAAAAATAAATTTATTACACTTTCGTAGTCAATGCAACATTCTTTAGGTTACAAGACAGGGCATTATAGATTGGTATTAGAGCAAAGGTTCTAACATTGGATGCTCTGGGTAATTGTGAGCCCATTAGGATGTCCTAGATGTTAGACTAGGTAGTATTGTTTTTTGTCAGCCTTGTCTGTTTTGTATCTGAGACTTCTTTTTTTTTTTTTTTGTAGGATCAAGCCTAGACGTCATGGTAGAGGTCATGGTAGAGGTCGAGTTGGAGGCTGTGGGCCGAGTCCCCTGGTTACTCCCCCTCAAAGATCCCACGAGAGCAAGCATGCTGAACAGTTGGGTCCTTAGTTGGAACAAACAAGTGGGGAATAGATTTTGATTCAACAAGAGGTTGAGGGAGCACAGTTGCATCTCTTACTAGAGGAGGTACTTGCTAGACTTGGTCCGAGGTAGGAAGTTGATCAAGAGGTGGTTAGGGAACATGATAGATCTCCTAGGAGGATTGTTAGTACTACAGAGCAGGATGCCATAGTTGTAGGGCATATGAGGTATTTGTTGAGGGCACACCCTCCTACATTTGATGGCACAGGTGGTGGTCTAGAAGCAGAGACCTAGTTATTAGACTTGGGAAGATGTTTTGCTATGCACCCATATGGTAGCAATACTTGCGCTAGATGTGCTATCATGCATCTGAGAGGTTTTTCCTCTACTTGGTGGCATTTGGAGGAGCAGAAGCTCCATCTGGAGATTGGGTCAGTTTCTTGGGAAATGTTCTTAGAAAGATTTAGAGCACGTTTTCTTTTTGAACATTAGAGGCAATGACGAGTTGAAAAGTTTCATGATTTACGTGAAATCGCATTATCTATAGAGTAGTATGAACACAGATTTTATGAACTCAAATGATATGCAGGAATTGGTGATGATGAGGCGATGTTGGTACAACATTTTATCAAGGGTTTGAATGCCCATATTAGGGAGGAGTTAGAGTCTTCGAATCGAAAACTATGGAGGTTGCAGTTGAGAAAGCGCATATTGTGGAGGAGAATCTGACTCTGGCATTGGGTGGACATATAGGTGTCTAGATAAGTAGTGCACCTATAGAAGGTTTTGGTCCATGAGATGGTTAGATATAGAGAGGAGGTTCCTCTAGGAACCAAAAAACACCCGCTAGGGGTGGACAGTAGCAACAACAACGTACTCCTCAGAAGAATAATAATTCACAACCTCGACAGGGTAATAGTTCTTAGTTAGGAAAGAACCATAATTGGTGGCACAATAAGCATAACTGACAAGATGAGACAACTCAGAGTGCACAGTCTACAGTCAGTAGAGGTAGCTTTCAGCAATCCAATGCACCTTTAGGTGGCAGAGGATTTGGTAGAGGTACTGGTTGTTATTCTTGTGGACAATAGGGACACATTGCTAGGTAGTGTCCTATGAGAGATTCTTCAGGATTTGGGCCACGTCTGATAGCTTCTGAGCCTACAGTCAGGGATGCAGGCCATTCTCATACAGTTTATGCTACAGTAAATAACTACCAAGCCGATCATCAAAATACAGTGGTCGAGTCTTCAGGTCAGTTACTGGGTGTTGATGTTACTATTCTTTTTGATTCTAGAGCTATTGATTCCTTTATTTCACCTACTATTGTTGAGCGATGTGGTCTTGTGGTGGTAAAGCAAGGTGGTAAGTGACAGGTAGAATTCACCTCTGGGGTGAAGGTAGTGGTAGAGAACCTTGTACACAAATGTGAACTAAGAAATGGTTCGTTATTTACCTTAGTGGATCTTTATGTTACACCTTTAGGTTTGTATGATATTGTTTTAGGTATGGACTGGTTAGAATCTCATCATGTTGTGATTGAATGTCAACTGAAGACAGTGAGTTTTATTAATGACTCGGGTGCAAAAGTTGAAATCATAGGTGTTCAAAGGCCTATCTCTTTGTAGATGATTTCTACTATGCAATTGAAGAAATTTCTTCGTCAGGGTTGTCAACTGTTTGCAACAACAATTAATGATTTGGAGGTAGGAGAGAGTCGAGAGATATCTCTCGATGCTCACCCTATCCTCAAGGAATTCACTGATGTGTTTCCTGATGATATACCTGGTATGCCACTGAAACAAGATATTGATTTTAGAGTTGACCTAGTTCTTGGAGTTGAGCCTATATCTTGAGCTCCATACATAATGACTACTCAAGAATTAGAAGAGCTTCGTATTTAGTTGGAGGAAATTTTAGATAAAGGTTTTATTTGTTCAAGTGTTTCTCCTTAGGGAGCACCTATCATCTTTGTAAAGAAGAAGGAAAAATCACTTAGATTGTGCATTCACTATCGTCAATTGAACAAAGTAACGATAAAGAATCGATATCCTTTACCCAGAATCGATGATCTTTTTGATCAAATCAAGGAAGCTAATGTGTTCTCAAAGATTGATTTGAAATCAGGTTACCATCAGTTACGTATTGTAGAAGCAGACATTCATAAAACAATATTCTGAACTCATTATGGGCACTACGAATTCACAGTAGTACCATTTGGGTTAACGAATGCATCATCAGTATTCATGAGTTTGATGAATGGTGTTTTTTGTACATACCTTGATCATTTTTTTCTTGTGTTTCTCGATGACATTTTGATCTATTTGAGAAATATGAAGGAGCATGAAGAGCATCTGAGACAGGTATTACAGTGCTTGAGGGAGAACCAATTGTATGCAAATTTGAAGAAGTGTGAATTCTTTCAGATTGAGATGAAATACCTTGGTCATGTGATTTCTGGTAAGGGTATCATTGTGGATCCTTTGAAGATACAAGCTATTGTTGATTGGCCCGTGCCTACCAACGTAGCTGAGGTTCATAGTTTTATGGGTCTTGTTGGATATTATAGACAGTTTGTACAGGGGTTTTCTAGGATTGGACACCCCATTACTTCTCTTTAGAGGAAAGGGAAGAATTTTTTTTGGATAGAGCAATGTCAGTTGGCTTTTCAGACACTTAAGGAAAAAGCTAACTAATGTTCCTATATTAGTTGTTCCTGATCTTGCTAAGGATTTTGTTGTTTGCACTGATGCGTCCTTGGAGGGTTTAGGAGCAGTACTGATGCAAGAAGGGCGTGTGATCACTTATGAGTATCGTAAACTCAAGGATCACGAGCTGAATTATCCCACTCATGATTTGAAACTTTTTCGTAGTTATTCATTCATTGGTTAGATGGAGGCATTTCTTATTGGGTCAACGCTTTGAACCTCATTGTGATCACCGTAGTTTACAATATATTTTTACGCAGCCTAATTTGAATGCTAGATAGAGACGATGGATGGAGTTCTTATGTGAATACGACTTTGAGGTGAAATATGTTTAGGGGAAAGAGAACGTAGTGGCTAACACTCTCAGTCACTGATGACATGAGATTTATGCTATTACTCTTGAAGTAAATTTGAGGAGCCAAATTTTAGCAGCACTTCCTATAGATAGATTGTATCAGGAGGTGAAGACGAAGATTGAATCAGGTAGACCTCTAGAGGGTCGATTTACAGGATATACTCTTGAACCAAATGGTTTATTGTGACATTAAGATCGGATCTATGTACCATATTCAGAAGGTCTTCACACGTTGATTATGACTGAGGCACATCAAGCACCTTACTCAGCTCATCCTGGTGTTAAGAAGGTGCATATGGATCTTTGACAATTGTACTTTTGGCCCGGTGTGAAATGTGATATCACAAGATTTTGTATCGAGATGTCTTAAGTGCTAGAAAGTCAAAGCTAAGCATCAACATCCTGTCAGATTATTGCAGCCACATCTCATTCCTGAATGGAAATGGGATATTATATCAGTTGATTTTATTGTTGGATTACCTATGTCATCACATTCACATGATGCCATTATGGTAACTGTTGATAGATTGACTAAGGTAGCACATTTTTCTCCAGTTCGATCATCTTATAATGCTTCATCTGTAGCTAGGATTTTCATGGAAGATATTGTTAGATTGCATGGAATTCCTCGTAGGATTATATCAGATAGAGATCATGTATTTACATTAGCCCTATGGACTTCATTATAACATGCTCTAGGTACATAGTTGAACTTCAGTTCAACATATCATCTGGAAACTGATGGTCAAACAGAGAGAGTTAATCAAATTCTTGAGGATATGCTTAGAATGTATGTAATGGACCAAAAATCACGTTGGGAAGATTATCTATACTTAGTGGAATTTTCTTACAATAATGGATATCAAAGTTCCATAGGAATGACACCTTTTCAAGCATTATATGGACGTCCTTGTCAGACTCCATTGAGTTGGGATCGACTAGAGGATAGAGTGTTACTTGGACCAGAGATGCTTCGAGACATGGAGCAATAGGTTGATTGCATTAGAGAACATCTAATAGCAGCACAGGATAGACAAAAGAAGTACGCCAATGCACATAGAGTGGACCATCAGTTTTTAGTTGGTGATAGAGTAGTCCTTTGAGTGCGACTACGAAAGAGTCCAATCCATTATGGAAAAGGCTCTAAGCTTGCACCTCGATTTGTTGGGCCATTTGAGATTCTAGAGAGAATTGGTCCTGTGGTGTATCAACTTGCCTTACCACCCAGTTTGTCTCGTATTCATGATGTCTTCCATGTGTCAGTTCTCAGACCTTATCATCTTGATATTTCTCATGTACTTGATTGGAATGCGTTACAGGTAGAGGACGGGTAGCTAGCTTTGGAGCCCATGGGCATTCTTTAGCACCGAAGGCTTGTTCTTAGGGGTCAAGACGTTGACCAGGTGAGGATCCAATAGGATCCTAGTCATGAGGCATTTGTTACTTGGGAGGATGCGACATGCATGAGGGAGCTTTATCCCTATCTGTTCATAGGCCTTCAAGAGTAAGCCTGATCCTAGGGGGGGAGGATGTAGTACCCCTCCATTTTTCTTATGGTTTATGACAGTATGCTTTACTTTGATATACTCTAATATCTTGTTTTGATGTATTTGATCGCTGATTGTAGAGCGATGGTGGATTTATTTTATAATTTGATGATACATTGTTTGATGGTGATTATTTCTGACATGCTTTATGTTAGCATAGACGTTTACTTGAGATGTTATTACTATATATGCTTATGGTGGATTAATTGATATTTATTTTGTTAGTTCGATGTGATATTGTATTGGTGAGGAAAAAGGAGTTGTATCACTCGCTTGTGAATGCCCTGTGATTTTCGTGATTTTCTCCTCATAGTGTATTTGTTTGATGGATTATATATATGTAAGTTATATGTTTGATTGTAGGATTGCAGGTACATGACACCGACTCCACCTAGCTTCACAGGTCTGAGCATGTCCAGACTCAATGGTAATGTTGATTAGGAGGTAGTAACGAGGGTTTTCCTAGTCTAGCCTCAAACCTAGTCACAGTGTGTCGTCAGTTTAGGTATGGTATTTTTGGTTGTCTCGCCTATGTTTATCTTGATTATTTATTATGCAAGGTTAATTTTGTGAATTTAATGTTAGATTAATGTTCTTTATAATTTAATGCTTATTTAAATTAATTTTAAATATTGTAGATAAAGGTTTCTTATTTTATTTAATTAATTAAATTAGTTTATTGGTAAGATAATTTAATCACTGTGACTAAAGTTATTTTATTAAATAAATAAATTAATTGATTAAATTTCCTATTATTGAGAGAATGGATTAAATATTATTTAAATGCTTTTGAGTGAATGAGAATTTTAAATATGTTTTAAAAAAAATGAAATTTGTTTTTGAAATTTTAAATTATTTAAAATAAAATAAATTCTTGATAATTGTTAGAAGAAAATATCTGTGAGTTTGTTAGAAGATATTTTCTTGATTTGCCATGTGTGTTAGTAGCATTAATGCAAAAATTCTTGTTGAGGATTTTCTCGGAGAGAATATGGCAAGAATTGGGTAAGGCAAGAAGCCACTTCACGGAAAAGAAAAGGAACCGAGTATTTGCTCGAAAAAAAAAATTGTTATTTTTGCTTTGGGGGTTTTGATTTAAAATTTCTTGAAGAAGATCTCAGGTTTATAATTGTTCAGTAATTTGCATTCTTTTGGAAAGGGCTTTGGAAGTTGCACGAGCAAGCAAAGCTTTTCTTCAACTGTCAATTCTTGAAGCTACAAGAATACAGGTTCTTTGCTATTTATTTATTTAGTTTTGTGATTTGAAAAGATTGCCTGTAAAAGGATTTAATTTTTGAAGAAGTTTTGTTAAATTGTAAAATAAAAGATTGCCTGTAGAAGAATATTTTGATTGAAGCTTCTGTTCTTCTCCATGAAATTTTGTTGAAAATATTCTGTAGAAAATTTGTTACCTCTCTGTGTTAAATTTCGAAGCAAAATTTTATAGTAAAATCAGAGAGCAACAGAAGGTTATGGTTAAACAATGGAATATATTCAAAAGAAACAAAATAAATCTCAGTAGGTTTGTAAATAAAGTTCTTTGTTTAAATGTGAGGAAACAAAAACCTCTGTGAAGAAATTTGCTAAATATTTACTATAGAAAAGATTTTGAGAATTTAGATTGTGAATGAAATCTGTCTACGAAGATTGAAACCCTCTATCAAATTGAGAAATTGAAACCTCTATTTTGTTTAATTAAATCTTCCTTGAGAAAATTCTTTGTTAAAATTTGCTCTTTTTGAGCAATCTTTCTGGTTTATTGTTTTTAAATATATATATTTATATTTGAAAATAAATATATATATATGCATATTTATATTAAATCGCCATTCAAGTGAAAATGGTCACATAATTAATTGAAAACGGATTAAAATCCGTCAGGCGGAAGAGGGAAAATGTGGTTTTTATTTAAATCTTTAATTTAGAATAAGATGTATTTTTTAAAGGGTATTGGGGATAGCACAGGGGCTACCCCCATAGCCACCCATGAAGGGCAACGACTGTGGAGGCAGTCGGTGCTGCCCATACAAGAAGTGCTCAGGCTGCCAACACAGCCGTGACCCATATGGGTCGGCTGTGTAAACAACGAATAAGCCCTCATTTTATATATGTTAACCTTAAAGTTTTGAGTTTCGATTTTTATTTTATTTTTACAAAATTTATTTCGTACGAATTTTATTAAATTAGAATTATATATATATATATATATTATTTTTGCTGGAAAATTTATATTTAATTTTAAAATATTGAAATATATATATATATATATACACATTTTAGATGTATAATCTTTTAATAGAAGAATGAAATGAAATGTTTTAAAAATAAAATGTTTAGTAGAGAAAGATGATAATTCTTTAATTATTATTTGGGAATTGTAGTAAACAATTAGATTCTAATGCATTATTTGTTTAAAAATTAAATTGTACTAAGATAGTGTATTTTGGTCCAAGTAGCATCATTATTATCTTGGGATGGCAAATGGATTGAGGAAATCCTAGTGTTAGATAAATAATAGTATGAATTGCATGTTAAGTTGTGTATTCTTCTGATCATGATTATTGGGAAAAATTGGGGTTAATTGAGAATATAAGTCTTCCAGATGTAATTTCTTGAAAGGGAGTTGTTTTTATGATGGTTTCATATTTTGAGTAAACTAGGGTAGTGCACATGGTTCTATTTGGTTTTTAGACACCTGGTTCTATGAACAGGTTGTGATGTTTGTTGTTATATGTTTGGTATTTGATGTTGATTTATGTGGACCTTGACTACCCTTAGTTGGTGAAATTAGTTTCCTTGTGTTATTATTAGGGGAGTGGCTCTTTATGAGGGCCGACACACAAAGTGGTGCTAGGGTAACTCATGTAGAGTTAGGTAATAAGCAAAAACTAAATCAACACATTAGGTAGTATAAAACCTTTAACTAGATTAATTAAGCCTCACTCATGGACTCAAGGGATAGTTCAAACTTGGGAATGAGTCGAGAAGGCCTAGAATGGAAAAATCGATATCTAGTCATTATGAAAGATATTCGATTCTGCAACAGATTGCATGTGGGGCCGGGTTTTGTAAGAGGTTACCAGGGTAACCCAAGATGGGGGTCAAAACCTAGGAAGAAATGTCTGGGTAACCTATACAACATTGTGATGACAATCCACCTATAATAATAGTATCCTTATGATCTTAGTGTATTTGATCTTTTTGTTCTGAAAGCAATGTAACCATTAAGTTAAGTTTGTACTTTTATAGTTTTGTCTTTGGGCTCATCTATGTCTAGGATTGTAGGTTATGTCTAGAGAACCTTTTTACTATCTCCTACCATGGGGGGTGGGCCTACGGGTACCACATGGTTGGGTGGAACATGCACCTTACATTGTTGGGTCCCCAGTTCTTGTTCATGGTGATGAGTACTTCTTGGATGGAGAGCTTGTGTGTGAAAATGTACTTTCTTATTTGTATCAATGGAAACCTTATTCTTGTATCACTCCTCAATTGTAATCGAGGAGAACTTTTGTAACATGTAATTGTACTCTTTTATATGACCTACCTCATTTGGAAATGAGTATTGTAAATGTTACTATAAATGCAATGTAAAGAAAGAATCATTTTTGTACATTATACCTTCATTGATGTAATTTAACTGTTATTGAATGTATACTCTTAAGTTTATGTAAATTAAACACATGCTATGTTAATTATTATTGTCATCTATGGGATTTACATGTAGTGTGTCGTCGCGTGTCTTAGGGAATGTTTGCATTAGTGAAGATTATGTTTACACTTTTTAAAAATAAATTTATTACACTTTCGTAGTCAATGCAACATTCTTTAGGTTACAAGACGAGGCATTACACTTTGGATCAAGTTCTTGACATGGGTTTGTTTCAAAGGAAGGATTGCTTATAAAAGGTTCTTGGATGTCATCATTAGGCATGGGAATTTGATCAATATCCTCTTCATTTTTTAGTAGACTTGTATCAAATGTTGAGTTGAAGATTCCTTCAATATCAACAATCATGAGGTCGAAGGATGTTAATATGTCTTGGAAAGGACCATTGCTAGACCTTGGTGAAATATGTTGATCATGCTTTGGAATACATTCTTGAGATATGTTATCTAACTCATTAGGTGATGTTGAGACATTTGCAACATGATCATTGGTCGATGGGTCATGGATTATGTCAATAGGATCAAATATCTCTAATACTCCTTGAAATAGATCACTAAAAACTAGCTCCTGATGTATGGTGAGTTGGTCATCGAATGAGGTGGAAAAATCTTCAATGTGCTCATCGATGGATAGGTTTTGAACATTGTTTTCAACAATTATGAAAAAGATATTGTGAATGTCTTCAACCATAGGGTCAAGTGATGTTGACATTTCCTGAATTGGATCATTATTGGCTATTGTTTGTGGATTTTGGTCATGATCGAAAAGTGACTCTTGATGTATGTTGTTTTGATCTTTGAATGAGGTAGACACAACTTCAAGGTGCTCAATGATGTATTGATCTTGACCCTTGTTCTCAATAGTTGTAGTTGAGATATTTTCATCATTATCAGTAGTGGTTGGATCTTCATCGTTGTCCCCAATAGTTATTATTTTTGATCAATGAAATCTTGGATGAGATTTTTGAGTCAAATACAACTTGATGTTGTGTGTCCCTTTGTTTTGTGATAATCACAATGGTGCTCCTCATTATACCCTGGTGGTTTAACTAGGGGTTCTTGATAGTTCCCATAGACAGGGAGCTTGATGAGATTTTCTTGTACCAATTATTGTAGGATTGATTCGATTGGTCTCCCAAGTTGTTTGTATTTTGTTTGTTACTTTGTGAGATTTGTACTTGACCTTGTGGTGATTGATTTTGGAGATGTGGTGATTGATCTTTGAAATGTGGTGATTGATCTTCGAGATGGGGTAATTGGGTTTTTTGTTGATGTTGATGTTGATATCTAACTTCTTGACATTGGAGATTTTGTTCTTGATGCGGTCATGGACACAACTCAATGCTTTGATGACATGGATTAACCAATGGAAGAGTGTATTGATTTTGGAGTGAAGATATCTCTTGGCTCAATAATTCAATTAGTTTGGCATGTGAAGCAAGTTGCTCTAGTGAAATTTGATCTTGATTTTAAATTTGACTCCATTGATTTGGCTTTTGTTCAAGCAGATTTGGGATGTACACTTTGTGGTGTTCGCATGGGATCATCAAAAAATTGATTTTGGACAATGTTATGATTTGGGATGGTGTTGAGATTTGGCATTATAGGGTTAAATTGAACATTGTCTTGATTTAGGTACTTTGATTTTGCATGGTGTTACGTTGTCTTGGAGTCATTAACATCTTGTTTGGACTTTGAACAACATTTGTAAACATATTTATCCCAAATTTTTCCAAGTGTGGATTTGAAATGTTCATGTTTGGAAAACTTGTACTTGGTATATTCACATTTGGCATGTATGGATTTGGTGGGATGATGTTGTTCATTTGAAGACTCATTCCTTGATTGTCTGGTTGATAGATTTGTAGGTTTGGGCTCATATTTAAATCTATCATCGAGAAAGGTGTTCCAAATTTTTGACTGGGTATATTCACATTTGTTGTACCATTGAGGTTTGTAGGAGATAATGACCCCATGTATGGATTGTATAAATATGAGTTTTGACAATCAATTGGCATTGTCAGGCTTTGATAGTTTGGTTGGTGTAGACTACTCATGATGTATGGATCAAGTTTATATTCCATGTTCCTCTTGTTTTTTTCCCTTGTTGACCTCTAAGGTGTTTAGGACCCATGATGAGATGAATGATGAAAGGTGTGTATGATATGGATGTTGAAAATTTAGGAACTTTGAATCAATGCTAGACTTTAGGGTTTGATTTTGATTGGTTTGATTTGGATAATGAACTTGTAAACCCTTAGATGTTAGATGTGATATTAGGATGAATTTGTTCAAAGGATTTCTAATTTAATTAAATGTATGAGAAAGGACGCATTACCACACATCTAACTAAACAAATGATTTTGATTTGGTTTAAGGATGTACCCAAGTCTAGATAATGATGTTTCTGAAGTTCTAAAGTTGTTTGGTGGGATAGGTTTTGATAGATGTTTGGGATGGATGAAGTGTTTGATTTGGTCCTAAATGAACCTAAGAAGGACTTGTTTACTAGACCAAGATATTGAAGAACATGCCTTTCTCTAAGAGTAATTCAAAATCAAAAGACCAATGTTTGCATGAAAACCATATGACCAAAAGATGCCAAGCACATATGTGGGATCCAATTGATTCAATCTTTGCTTAATGGATTCTTTTTACCACAAACACTTCTTGATTAGCTTTTGAAACTAGATGTCCAATGTCCTAATTCATTTTCATTCCACAAGGTCCATTATGTGAAAATCAAGGTTTCAAGAGCATATTTTCCTATTGTTGACTTTGGAATGAACAAATCGAGATGTAGGTCTTAGTGTTTAGAAGCCTTCTAGGGATAAGAACCCCTAGGGACAAGCAGTAACATGTGGAATTTTCAAAGGTATTTGTTCCTCCCAAAGGGTTTGAAATTCTGATGATTTGTTGGATGTTGGTTTTGATGTTTTGGATCTAAGCACTGTGTTTTCAAACTGACTGACAAGCAATATAACATCCTAGCTCAATTGGTACATTTTTCTTGGTGGGCTTGCCTCATGCCCTTTGTAGTAGAAGAGATGATTTTACATGCAACCAAGGAAAAAATATAAAGGTATGTTAAGAATGAAGTCTTAACCTCTATATTTAAACCGAGATCGGACATGGCAAGTAACTTCTTGGAATCTAAGTTCCAATGCACCACTTTGATAAACTCATTGGATGGACTGGTTGACTACTAAAAACAAAGTTCTTAATGATGGGACATCAGGGACATGGCACCTTGCGAGTGTCCAACAAGCCACTAAAGGCTTTAATCAATCCTACTAGGGGCACTTATAATTTTTACGGTAGCACCCCATCCTGAAAGACACTGTATGACTAAGGCCTACATACCATGAGGACTTGACAATTTAGTCTTATCCATTTATATACTCGCCCGAATGAAAAATCGGTTGGAGTCACCTTTGAGTACTCCTTTCAGATGTGTCTTTTATGCAGGCCCTCTAAAGGTAAACAACAACGAGCAACTGCATCCATAGTTATATCAACCTTCATTTAAAAACAAAGGGAGAACACACACGATATACCTAACTCACACTCGCAAGATTTCTTCAATTTTAGTTCCCAAAATGAAGTGTGGAGACAATATTTTATGCAACTTAATTTCATCAAAAAGACTTTTGATTCTCAAGATCGCCATGAAGCGCGAGAAATGCATACGCCTTTTTAGATGAGATTATTTTGCAAAAAATATTACAAATCATAAAATACACATGTTCGTTTTAATTCCACAAAGCAATGATTTTGATTCTTTTTAAAGCACCAAAATGAGATATGAAAGTTGTCTTGTTCAAATGTTAACCTCAAACGAAATCTAGTCAATTTTCCTAAAGTTCATTTTTAACCCCTTTGTAGCAAAGATTGAAATGTTCTTTTTAAGAGCCCCAAAAGAGATGTAGGTTGATTTAAAACAAAAAACTAAAGCGTATAACGAAAGCCTTAAGCATTAAAAAATGCTTTGTTGATTTCAAGTTTTTTAATGCCCAATTTTCCACTCAATTTCGCTTATGATTTATCCACCTCGGTGAGAAGTACCTATAAAAACATAATGGTTATACATCAAATAATTTAAAGGAACCCCATATTATCAAGATAAATAAGCATGATAGCATGTTTTATACATCAATTCATATTTAAGCATGAAAAATTGAACCACAAGTTTTATATTGAGACACTAATCAGATTAAATAAAAAAACTACACCTTTCACTAGAACTTCAAATCCTATGATGTTAGCTCAAAATATTTGCACTAAATTAGACTGATAATATTATTTTATCACAAGACCACCATTGGTTTTGCATAGCGAGCAACAAAAAATAATAAATGTCTCTAAGCCATTTTCAATAACTCAATTGTCAAGACTCTTGCATAGTCCTCTTCACTCCATGGAATGATGAATATTTATGAATTAGATCCCTACATAAAATGTTTTTAATGCAACCCTCAATCTATCCAGTGCAGTCTATGGAATTTTCCTAGGCCACGTTCTGTCATAAAAACACCATCTAAACTATTAAACACATTAATACATTTATTAAACAAGATGACACTACTGTCAAACATAGACCTTATGATGTAAGGATCACCACTGCACGTAATAGCACCATTTCCAAATGTAATATCATTGTTAAATATAATAACATGGTATAAATGTAGAATGTGTAGCCCAAGAAGTAAAGCTTTTAAGAATCAATATTCAGCCTACTTGAGGTAATCCGGCCTTTGTGCAAAAGAATGCAGTGCACTTACTTACAACAACCCACTATCATCACCCTTGATTTGAAATGAATGGGAGATAGGACTATCGATGGAGTCACATGCACAAATCGTGGGTTTGAGGCTTGGATGAAATTATCACAATAAGATTGTCAACATCTTTCCACTGTTGTGCTTGGTCATGGGCTCTATAGTGAAGAGTCAAAGAAATAATGAATGAGGATTGCTGCAACGTACTGTGTCTTGGGCGGATGAAATGACTGGAAGAATTAAGTTCACATTTGATTGAGTTATTGCCACTGGCATGGTAGGATAGTCACTGTAGCATCCACAATGCCGTTCAAAGTCCCTCGTAGGTGTGAGAACCAAAACTATCCACTTTTTCAAACCAAGATTCTCAGTTGTTGGAAGCTATGAAGACTTTCATGTTTAATGTCATCCTTCTCGAAGAATGGAAATGGAGCAATATCAACAATATTTGTAATCTTGTCTGCTATCATCCCATTTCTCTCTTTGAATTTCTCACTCATGTTTATGCAATGATTAAAATAGAAAGACAATATGAATTTAGGGAAATAAAGGAATAAAGACATAAACACCCACAACTTCGAGTGCATTAGCATTTAAGAACATGATTTAAAGAATAAAATAGAGAACTGTAGCAAGAATGCATAGTCACTGAACCTTCACATCAAAGGGTAAAACGTCACTTGAAAGTAGGAGACAAAAGATTAAAAGAGCCATTTTGGATGGGAATAATAATAATAAAAAAACAAATCTATACAAGATATAAGTATTTAGGACAACACTTTAATTTTATTCCAGTCGCTTGAGCAACAATCTACAGAATTGGCACATTATTGTTTGATATGACACCTCTAGGAAATTCCCATTTAATGTGAAAGCCATTTTCTATAGGTACAATGATTGCAGGGCCTTCATTCTGAACCCACGACAATGGATATTTCCTAATCCTCAAAACTATAAAAATACGCTTCTTCCTACAATTCCTAAAGTTGTATGCAACTTATGCAATAAATAAACTCTAGTATGATATGAAATCAAGAACTATCCAGAGGTGAGTCTTATAGACTACAAATATGAGGGAGTAAAACTAAATGGTTTGTTACAAGTGAGAGAGAGATCACAATCTACGATAAGAAAACGTGCACCACAGAGGGTGTAGCCTATGCATAGCTACAACCTCTCAAATACCTATAACTTCAATGTCAATACTCAACTCCATCCTGCACAATTAGGGATCTAATGAAATATCAAATGAAATAAGTTTTGCATAGAACCGCATTATGATATCTTTAAACCTAACAAAGCTCATTAATATTCATTTACTTCCTATTTACTCCACACTATTATATTACAAAATGTAATTCATCTCATAGAGATGGGAGATGTTGGGGATCTTTTCTCTATTACAAAAATTCCTAATGACTAGGATGGATGTGTATCTGACACGACAATATTTCCCATAAGCGCTCAGCTATTCCTAGATGAACATGCTAAGTCTTTCCGATATTACATGGTACTGCACTGGAAGGCTACTGTTTATCTTTTGTTGATAAAAGTGGCTACATGGATATTTCATTTACCTAAAATCCAATAGAGATGATTTCATAAGATAAAAGTTACAAATCAATAACAATAATGTGGAAAGCAATATACCATTAACATTGGCTAACATCCAAAAGCAGTAAAAGCATTAAATTTTACAGACAATCATAATCCAAAATGCCGCCTTTCATCCAACATGTACTCCATGTATTACATGGAAGCACCTGGACTCCATCATCATAAATAACATTCTTCACACCTAATTACACATGGACAGATAGATTTTGTACCAAGTCTTCTATCTTTAGCTGTCTCTTAAAAACTAGAAAGTACTAATTTTTTTTCTTTGAAATCCCTCGCCATAGTAAATTTTTTAAGACTTTCATGATTTAAATGCTTGGCTATAAACCAATTTTTTTTCTAAAGGACCCAAATAGACCATCAATTTTAAATACTTTCATGATTAAGGCCCTCTTTCTAGCACCATTCTATAGATGGTGAAATCTACAAATTGCTAAAAACCTAACACACACATTAGCATGGTTATTTGTTAAAACAACGCAAATATTCAAACATCTCTATGAAATAATCTTACAGGTTTCATATTGCAAACAAAATAAATAATGAAACCAAGCAAAAGCATATGAAAACATGATGCAAACTCTATCTCATAGTGGATTGGTGCTTCTGTAGAAAGAAGCCCTTTCCCAACCCTTGATAAGCTCTAGATATATTGATGATCAAGATGATGAGTTGTGGAGGATTGATACAATAATGAAGCTCTCTATTTATAGCCAAGAAGGATAAAAGAATGCCAAACATGGAGGATGTGGGACTAAAGATCCACCAATAGGAAGGATCCACTTGTCAACTTGTGATAGGTTGAGGAATGAGCACATTTTGGTCAATGTGCCAAAGAGGGGGAGATTTGAAATTTGAATTTGAGAGTTAAATGCTAAGTTTGACCTTTGCAAGAGACATGTAAGACCTCTTAAATTCTTTGTTGGATGTACATGTCAATTTGGGGGGGGGATTTCAAACTTAGAGAATATTCCTCAAAGATGCCATGTTGATGGAAAATGATGAATTAATAAATCAATAAATTGATTTATTTGTGCAAGTGGGAAAAGCTAGAGGATGTGATGGGTGATTAGGATTAGTATTAATCATGGATTTTATTAATTAAGATGATGTTAGGTAATTTGACCCATTTGGCTTAGATTTAGGGATTTATTTAAATAAAAAAGGAGGAATATGAATTTGAGATTTAATTAAATAAAGTTTAGTTTATTTAATTAAAAGGATGATGTTAGGCTTAAATTAAACAAAGTTGATTTATTTAATTTAACTGGATGACCTTAGGAGATTGAATTTAATGAACTTGATTTACCTAATGAATGGATGAATGTGAATGATGCTAATTTCGTATGTCTACAAAAACAAAATACCTATTTAGACATAAAACAAGAAATGATAGTTATCCTACTACAATTCAAGTCAAAACTAGATGAATACATCAAAAAATTATATATGTAATTTAAAAGTGTTTCATACCATTTTTAAAACTATTGGATGACATCTTCCTTATTATTTTTTAAGGCACATCATAAAAAAAAATGATGAGTTGTTATCCAAAGAGGGCACAATATTAGTGGAAAATCTAAGAAACTTGTTTCCCCATTCAAATTAATGCTCCAAAATTTATCATATGTCCTAATTAATGATATAATAAGGGAAATCTAGATAGGAAAAATGACAAGATTGAAAAATAATAATAAAATATTCATCTGAATGAAACCTAACACCTTTAATTGCATCATCAACAATGAACCTAAGATCATGATACCATCTAGGTCTGATAAAGACATGACAACAACCTTGATTACCAGCTATTTTGATTCCCTAGCTTCCAAGAGCATATGTTGATTTTGTATCTACAGTTAATTGAAAGGAAGAGATTTTTTGAAATATCACCTACACCACATGAATCATAATTTCAGCATTAGCCTTGAAACCTTCCTTAGACAAAAAAATAAAATCAAATATTTTCTCTAGAAAATAAAATTTCTTATTAGCCCTCACTATGGTATCCATCTAGAAAAGAAAATTTCTTGTTAGCCTCACTAAGGTATCCATATACTTATAGAAATGAATGTGGAATATTTGTAAATGAGGAACAATAGCAATAAAATTGTCTCACAATCTCTTCTCACATGTTTCTCATATGTTTCTATTTCAAGTACTAGAGCTATATATGAAGCACCTTTAGACTTGAATTCACGTGTGTGGCCACCTTTCTCACTACCATTTCAAAGGGCTTATTCTCTTCAATGAGAAATTCCATTATTAAAATAATTTTGATCCAATTCTTCCACCTATCCACTTATCCAAAAGCTTGTCAACAATTTTTCTCATTTATATTAATAGAATTTTTTTCTAGCTTGTCTATGAGAGTATTATTCTCTCTATAAATATGATTTATTTGAAAATATTCCAAATGATCAAGAAAAGGAAAATTGACATAATTTTTTTTTTTTCAATTTTAAGAGCCCTTACTTCTTATGGAATTAACAATCATAGTGGAATTTCCCTCCAATTGCACCTTCTTTATGTCAAAACTCTCACACATTAGAAGTCCTAGGAGCATCTAGGAATCTATTTTGTTTATTTTAACAACTTGTCTTGACAAAGAAACTCCAACTATGGAACCATCATGATTTATTAAGATGCATCCTACCCTAGAAGCATTGAGTTTTTCCTTTGAAGATCCATTTATGTTGATATTATTCTAACCATCAAGTGGTGCAATCCAGCATCCTCCTTTAATGTTTAAAGAAGAAGTTAGACTATCCTAATTAACTCATTGAATGAGGAGTAATTAAGTATTAAATGAATATAAACTATTTATTTTAGCATCTATTCAAGAAATAAAATTAAAACAAATAAATAAAATAAAAATATTTTTAATAAAAAAAATTAAATAAAAATAAACTAAACAATTCAAACAAAATAAAACAAAAGATTTTTTTAAAATTAAAATGTGTTAAAAATATATTTATATATAATAAATAATATAATTCATATTATAAAATAAATTTTATGTAATAAATATTGTGGTTATTAAATGACATGATACTTTATTTATTTTTTGGTCAAAGCCCAATAATTATAGATGGAAGCTAGTAAAAAGACACTATTGACTTAAAATAAAATAAAATATGTCACTAAAGCAAGCTAGAATGGAACGAATGGACCATAAGTTAACTAGTTAATTATATCTTATACAAATAATTTTGATATCTCTTATTTTTTAGATGATGCATTTATGTTATTATTTATTTAAGTTTTATTTTACATTTATAATTATTTAGGAATAATTTAATTTATATGTATTTTAGAGTGACTTTTTATTTAAAAAATATTTTTTAAAATATATATTTTAATTATGTTTTTTTTTTGTTTTTGTTTTTTATTAAAAAAGAAGGGAAAGGCCCTAGTTCTATTATAGAAAATAACCACACAATAACAAAAAATCAAAGAGAGATAACTCAAGCACCAAAGATTGAACCCTGCAAGTTTGCCCCCAAGGGCTTGCCAATCAAAACAGAGTACATCTTAGGAGTACATTTCTTTCTACATTGTTCAACTATCCAAGAAGAATCCATGAATAGATTTGAATCATTTAGATAGGAAGGGGGAGAATCCCCTCCAGAGTGACTAACATATGGAGCAAGAAGAACATCAAGTGAAATGTCCAAAACCAAAGCAATAGGAATCAAAGTAAAGAAAGCCTTGTCCAAAATCAAAGTAGCTGGAGACACAAGAGAGACAACACCTTCAACAACAAGAAACACAATAGAAACAACCTTGTGTAATACCCCCATTTTGCTAATACTTTTGCCACTATTTGTTTCTCTTATGTGTTAGTGTGATAGTGGTTTGTGAAGGTGATTAGCTCACCATCTTGATGTGTGGATGCTTAGTTAGGTTGATTGAGGATCATGTTACTTCAGTTGATGACATTATGATTGCATTGGATTGTGATGTTTAATTTGATTCAGTGATATAGTTTAATGCAGTGATTTTGTAATTTATTTTACAATGTGATCAGTTAGTTAGAGATGTAATTTCATTATTGATATTATAATTGTTAGTATAGTTTTGGTGAGAAGACAGTGTAGCATCACTCGTTTACGAGTGCCCTGCTACGCTACAAATTCTTCTCACAATGTAATGTTTTAATTATTTATATATATGGACATGTACACGACCTTGTTTTTATGCAGGGATTGCAAGTACAGAGTCTCGATTCCACCTGCTTCGGCAGGACAAGGCAAGCATCAAAATAAACTCAACAGGATTGATGTTGAAAAGGAGTGGTTAAGAAAGAATTCCCGTCCCAAGTTTGTCTTTTGTGAGTCTATTGTTGTCTTTGTTTCAATTTGTCCTTGTGTGTAATTGTGAAGTGTTGATTCATATTTTTGTTGTGATTTAATTAATTTCTATTAAGTGTGATTAATTATTATGTTTAATTAATAGTGTTATTATAATTAAATTATGGTTAAGTTGATTGAATAATATTCTTGATTAAAGGGATAGTTTAAATAAAATAAAAATTGCTTTGTTGATTTGTAGAATGTTAAATTTACTATTTAATTTTGGAGTTAATTAAATAGTTTATAAAGCTATTTTATTATTATTAGAAATTTAAATAAATAAATAAAATTGATTTTAAAATTATTAAATTTTCTTTAATTGGAGTTGTATGGGAAGTAGTGGGGAAATTAATGAGTTCTGTTGGGGAAATTATTCCCGGAAAGAAAAGGGGTATGGGGTAACATAAATTACTTACAAGAAAATTTTGGCTGAGAATAGTGGGTAGCTCTGGGTGTGAGGCTTTTTGGGGTTTTCTAGTGTATGTTTGTGTAAGGATTTGGGAAAAGTTGCAGGAGAGTATTTGGAATTTAATTTTGGCTAGAGGTGAATCTTCTAGAGAGAGCTGGAGGCTCCATGGTAAAGCTTGGCACAAATTTGCTTCTACAACCTACAGGAAATAGGTTCTTTTCAGTTTTTTTTTAATTTGAATGCTTTTGTGTTTTGAGTAATTTATTTGTTTGATTGAATTGACTGTACCCTTTGTGAAAGTTAAAAAACTCTCTTTATAAAGCATATTCCCGGCAATAGAACTATGCCGTTATATTATTGTTACCTCTGTAGATTGTTTCCCTATAGAAAAATTACACGGCAAGTTTAGAGAACCCTGTTAAATGAAATTCTTAAATAGTAGCTATGAAAGTTGTAGTAGAAACCTCTGTAGATTTTTAATTTGAAATCTCTCTGTTTAAACTCAGGAAATTAGGAAAAGCTTTGTGCAAGGGAAATTGAGAAAAACTCAGGAATATTAGAACTTTTACTGGTAAATTTATTGTTGTCAAGAATGCAAACACACACACACACACACACACACATATTTATATAAATATATCATTGAAAATTTGTATTTAAAATATGTATCATGTCTATGATTTTTGTTAAATTTTCCATCGTACGGATTTCAGATTTGTGAAATGAAATTAAAAAAAAAAAAGAATATAAATTTTTTTGATTTAAAATAAAGATAAGTTTTAAAAAAATAAAAATAAAAATAAAATATAAAATAAATTGATTTTTTGTTGGTGGAGGGGACGGTACCACCGTACCCCCCCACCCACGCACAACCCTTGAGGACTGCGCATAGCAGTCCCTTGGGGGTTGCAGTGGATCTTGCTTTTCAAAAAAAATAAAAAAAATAAAAATTTATACTGTATTTATATTTTGGGTTTTTAATTTTGTAATTTGAAAATTTGAAATTATTAAATTTAATTTATTTATATATATATGTGTGTGTGTGTGTGTGTGTGTATATATATATATATATATATATATATATATATATATATATATATATATATATATATATATATATATATATATATGTATATATAGTTTATATATATATAGAATGATATATATACAAATATTTATGATTTAATTGTGGAGTATTATATTCACGATAGTTATTTAAAACGAATTTATATTTCCTTATTAGATGAAATTAGAAGTTAATGATTTATTATTTATTTTTTTGAATGTTTTCAATTAGTGAAACAAATTGAGGAAATTAATGATTTGATCTTTGTAAAGAAAATTCTTGTTGTGCGATAATGTTGTATGACTTGTGGATTTATGTTCTTAATCAATTCCTTGGTTTTGAGTAAACAATTGATTTATTTTATTGAGTCTCTTGAGTTGAGTTATCAACATGAGTGTTCCTTTAATTGGTTAACTTTATTATAGGAGATAGGGTTGTCATTAAAATTCCAGAGGTTAGGGAATCTGGTATATCAAGTCAGGAGGCTTCTGTTTTGGATATTTGGTTCCACTTTCTTTATGGTTGTAATCTTATGTATACATTGACTTGCGTCGTTTTGTTAAGTAATTGAGTCATATGATTATAGCAAGATGGTTTGCCTCATGAATTTCTATCCTGTGTATTGTGAACTTGAGAGTGCAATCCCTTTTGATCTTTTTGTATGTTAGGGTTTCTAAGGAGAGTGGCTCTATGTGGGCACCGACGCACAAAGGGGCTATCAGGATAACCCACATTAGAGTTAGTATAAAAAGTGAAAACCTAAGTAATTAATTAGGGGATGGGTAGTTAAATACTAAAAGATAATGATAGATTCCTCGCTCAC
>VDFB02366286.1:0-12603 GCA_007258455.2 Sequoia sempervirens | reverse complement strand
GGTATAGGGATAAGGATTTTAGAGAGAGAGAGCTAAGAGAGGGTGAGGGGGTGTTAAGGAGAGACATGAGAGAGAGAGGGTATTCTCTAGTAAGGGTGTGATGGAAAGAAGTGAGAGAGGAGGAGGGGGTGGCAAGGAGACACCTGAGAGAGAGAGAGATATGTCCCGCATTTCTTGGACCTATTTTTTCAAATATGCCACTACATTGTGAATTCACTGAATTGACGAGCCAATGGGCCCACTAGATTTCCAATTCATTGAAATTGGAAAAATATCCTAGCCTAACTGAAAAAATGGGGTCTCCTAGTGATGTGAATCACTAGAGGACCCCATTTCTTGGACCCATTTTTTGAAAAAGTTAGGTTGTCAATTTAACTGAATTGGTAAGCTAGTGGGCCTAGTAGCTTGCCAATTTAGTGAAATTGGTGATGTAATGGCCTGTTTGAAAAATTGGGTCCAAGAAATGGGGTCTCTTGGTGATGTAAATCACTGGGATGCCCCATTTCTTAGACCCATTTTTTCAAATAGGCCACTAAATTGCTAGTTTCACCAAATTGGCAAGCTAGTGGGTGAAATTGGCATCCTAACTTGCTCTATTTGAAAACTCCTTTGCTCTCCAAGTGCTCCCACAATTCTTCCAAAATGCTCACCACAAGCCTCACATTCAATGCAAAAATCCTTCGCTCTCCAAGTGCTCCCACAATTCTTTCAAGTCTAGAGGTATGATGTCTATGTCTCTCACATTCAATAGGTGATTTCCTATAGCAGTCTGCATAAGTTCTCAACTTTTAGGGAGATAAACATATTGAAATAATGAGAGAGATGAGTACGAAAAACAATATGAAAATATAAGTGTAAATCTCCCACCACCTCACATTTAAGTTTCCATCACATCTGCATGTACTGTATTTATGAAATTCTCAATTTCCAATTTTTGAAAGAAGGAAATTGCTTTTAAAGATGCACGCTTTTTGATATGATTAGAAATCTTGAGGTTTTACGACACCTTGAATTGAGCGAAAAAGGAGGCATGTCACTAGATTGCTTGGATTGGTAACTTGGTAACCAAAATATAGAGTTGACAGGTTATGATAACCTCCAACTTCGTGACTTGCTTGAAGACAACACGGGGCGGGCTATGACAAGACTTAAGTTGGTAACACATGAAGTTACAAAACTTGATAAACTAATGACTAGGTTATGAACTCAAAGAAAGTGGCGACATGAGTTACATAACTCAGGAAACTCACAACAAAGGTTACAAAAATAGGGAGATTGGCGACCTCAAGAGATAAAACCTATGTAAAAGACATAAAATAATAACAAGGACTTCAAAGAGGGTAAATAGGGAAAACAAAGTCCGTGGCCTAAAAATTTTAGAACATGACTAACAAAAACCTAAGCATTTACTTTAAAAAATTTGAGCATAGTTTATGTGGTGATGAGTTTTCTTGTGATGAAGATTATTATGATAGTGAACCTAATTATTCTTTTGAGGGTTATGAATTCTCCTATGAGGATGAGCTAGAAGTTTTTTCTACACATGAAGGATGCAATGATACAAATTCTCATGAAGTCACTTGTTTGCAAGTGAATGAAACAAATCCCATTTGATGAATACATTGAATTTATTTCAGGTCTACTATCAATGCAGCACACTAATTGTATGAGTGATGATGAATTTGAAGACAAGTAGGTGTGTTTTCAGTATTCTAATCCTAAACACAAAAGTAGAGATGATTAAGATTTTGATGAATGTATTTATTTCCTTATTGCTCATGATTGTTTATATGAAGTAGAGATAAAAAAAATTGTGATGTATGAAGAGGATGATGATATGCACATTGATGAAAAAATTGGTTCATGGTTGAATGATCAAGTTGTACATTATGACAAGCATAAGGATCTTGAATCAACATTATTACCCATTGATAACATTGAAGATTTTATTGATTTATATGAAAATAAAATTTTATATTGTGTTGACATTGCAATTTTTTTTGGTCCATGTGTAGAATAGCCAAATGACTCAAACAATGGTGGGTCTCATGTTAGTAAATATGAAATTGAGTTCTTTTCTGATATTCCTTATCTTCATATTATGATTATGAACATTTTTTCATCCAACGAGGAAAACATTTATATGAAAGAAAACAAAGATGTTTGTTCAAGTTCTAGTAAAAAAAATTTAGATAACAATGAGTATTTCACACATAGGTCAAATTGTCTATCAACTAATAGCGGACATGAAGTTACTAGTGCACGTGAAAGTGTTTTTTTTTATCATGTTAGTCCTAAAAGTGATGGAATTCAAAGTGATTCATATATTCACATTGAAATTATGGAGCTCAGTAATATTGAACATGTTATGAAAAATGAGTGTAAAATTTTTGACTCAGGGTTAAATTCTGAACTATTTGAATTTTTATTTGAAACATTCCATATGGGATTGCATAGTGACATGAAGAATGAATTTGACATTGTGTGTGAATTTATATTTGAATTATCTTTAAATGAATTTTATTTTCATTTAAGCCAATAAACATTTAGTTCAACCCTAGTTGCACACATTATGCTTGATGATTGTCAATTAGATAATTGTGAAACTTTGCATGTATCCTTTTTATCCTTTAATTTGATAATTTCATTTTGATTGTCTTATAGTGTAATTTATTTATAATGTGTATTTATTTAACTTAGTATAAGAGGTTGATTAGTTTCTCTATGCTTGATAAATTAATTTTAGAGAAATAGATTTAACCCTTTTTTGAATAGGAGTTAATTTGGAAATAGAGCATAAGATAAAGATATGTGTGATTTTTACTAATTTCTAACCAATTACAATTATGTAGATATGTGATGTATCTTGAAAGTGGATCTTCTATGATCATGGTCATAACCTAATTGAGATCAATTTGACTATTTATGATTAGGTTTTTTATTAATTGGCATTGAAACAATAGAAAATGGAATGCTTTATGGTTTAGGACATAGAATAATAAATTTCACAATCATTTCATTGAAGGGGAAACCCTAGAGATCTCAATATAAGGTGTATAAAGGAGAAAGAGATCTTGCAATAGTGTTGTCCTAGGGTCTAATTAAAAACTAAAGAGGGGTTCATCACCAAGCTATGGCTTGGAAAGACTAATGAAACGCAAGACCTAATGCTCAAATCTAATATGATGCAATATTTCATTAAATGACCTCAAAATGCATGCAAATTATAACATAGAACTACAAGATCAGAGATGTGCACCTAGAAGAAGACTAGAATGAGCTCTGAAACACTAAAAATCCTAAAATTAGGGCATACTAGGACACATACACCACTCTAGGCGTATTAGTTCCAAACTAGGGTTTTTGATCTAGAAAAGGTTTCTGGCAGTGTAGATTCTGGATTTGCAAAAATTTGGAAATTTTTCCTATAGTGGGACTCATATGCCACTTCTAGCATATCAGTTTCGTTCCACTTTTTTTGGAATTCAAAGTTCATATATGTACTTCAATCTTTGCTCTTCCCTTCCAAACTGATTTCCCGATCCAATCTTATGAAAATACCTGCAAAACAGAATATAGACTTGATTTTCTTATGGGGGGTTTGCCTCAGTCAAAACCCTAGTTTGGTAATTAAACCTTGATAGAAACAATGAATCTTGAATGCAAATGTGAACATAAACCCTAACCTTAAGTGTGTCTAAGATTAATTAATTCACTGCCAACAACTCACTATGTATTAATTTGAAACCACCCTCATCATTTTGAGCATACTTTATTTTACATTTTTATTAAACCATGCTTGTTGTGCTAATGGATGAAAGTACAAAGTTGTGTTACACTTATGAATAAATCAATTTTGTATGCAAGGTTCTAACAAAAAGAAATCTAACTAAAATAATTTTAGATGGAACATGTAGAAACAACATGACACCAATGTATGATGAAGGATTCCATCTAGAACCATTCTTCTTGAAATGGTTTTAGTTGGAACCTTGGATGAAAAAGGTTACCACATGCAATGAAGGATTTCAACTAGAACTATTCACTATCACTAGGCATGGTAGCATATATAAAATTCATAAATGAGATTTTTAATAAATATAATTGAAAAATTGTAAGAAAGTGATCTACTAGAGGAGTGAATACTTGATGAGACTATACATCTTTTCATTTATGATAAATACTAAAAAAAATGTAACATATTTCACACTAAGCACACTTAAAATTAAACATTTGTTAAAAATAGTTATCAATATCACCTTTTAAAACAAATTCACTATAATTGCAAGTTCACAAAATGGGAAGAGAATTAAGAAAAAATATGTTTTTTTTTCAAATAATTAGGTTTCATATTTAGCCTTATTTTTTAGTAATTAAATAATGATGTTAATTTATTTTATTAAATATGAAAATGCTACATTTCACCATTTTACATCATTTCAAAACTTAAAATGTATATGTAAGTTTCAAACATTTCAAGTTAAAGTGATTGATCAATGTTTTCCATATTATTTATAAAAGTGCCACACATTACTAAATTTTCACAATTCTCCTCTTTCTCATCTCTCTATTATCTTTTTTAGATTTTTTTCCCTATCATTATGCTATACTTGTTGTGCTTTTGTTTTCATTTCACCTTCTATAATTAGATATTTTATCTTTGATTATACTTTTTGTTGGGTCTTGTTTAGTTGTGTGTTCCATCTATCCTTCATCTATAAAATTTGTCATTCTTTCTCCCAACTTGGAGTCATTTTCTTCATGACGCCTCCCTTCCCCTCTTTGAAAAAGCATGGACATCAATATATCATCACACTTCTATGATACTACATTTCTATTATACTCTCACTCATGTGCCTTTTCACAATGACATCTATTTGACATTAATATTATAATTTCTACTAAATGTGAGATTATTACAATTATATTTTTATTTCATGCTTATCTATTCCATAAAATGTTAAATGATACAATCCTGCACTAACATAATTTGATCTTACATTCTTATAATTTGCATAACATGTAATACATTAGATATCACTATTTGCTCTATGTCCTCACACCTATATGCCTCTTAATACATGATTACACATTATTTTACACCTATTATATGATTCAATATATGTTACATATATCACATATATATTAAATTTATATTAAATATCTATTTTCTCCTCTCCTCAATAACTTTAATAAAATCCATTTTAAGGTTACATATCATATCACTAATAGGATCTCCATGAGTACTACACCGTGCACTTAAGTTTATAATGGCCCATTAGGGGAGAGGGGCCCATAATGGAGCAGGGTCGAATAGTGGGAATAGAAGTAGTCCTTAGTGGAACCCATACTGGAGCACTTTAATATCCAATTGCAAAACAATTTTTATACATAAAGTACACAAAGTGACAAATCATGTGATGCAACATCAGTGCACCAATAAAACATGACTTAGTGCACCACTATCGGTCTCACTTTTTTTGGGCCTTTTTGGATACCTCAACAAAAAGCATGATGATGTGGGATCATATTTGATGATGTGGCCCTAAAACGAAATATAGAAGCACATGAATTGCCAAATAAACTGTTGTACAAAATTCAAAGTGATTTGAAATTTCCATGTAGAATTTTGAGAAATGCGAAGTTAGAGTGCTCCACTATGGGCCCCTCTCCTTTAGATGTCCTACATTATTATTGTCTTTCTTTATGGTTTTGTAGACACCATAAATTATTCTAAACTGTAGGTAAGATTGATGTGGGTGAAAGTTGTGGAATTTTAGCCTAATGAATCTTGTTTAAGATGATTGTATGCCTAACATAGCCAAGACTCATCAAAAACCAAAATACAAAAAGGATATTATTTGGTAAGGGGTTGAAAATGTAGATAGCACAATTGTAATACAAGTAGGGCCATATTCTATCATGAAATATTGAAGCTTGTTAGTGATCACTAGAGTCAAATTACTCTACAAATGTAAGGTTCCAATCTATCACACTCAAGTACACCAAACTCACCATAAATTTTAAGAATTTCATAGCCTTCCTCACAAAATTCTAGTAACCTTTTTCCTTTCAAAATGTTAGAGATAATGATGAATGATATTCATAGACCAACAACTACATAAAATTCAATTCAAAAAGCCTCATCAGTGGTAGGGAATCCAAAGGCATAGATGAACCCAAGTAGAGTGTCCTCAAGGTCATGTAGAATCCATTTCTTCACCAAATTCATATTAGAGTTTTCAAAATCTTGTTCTACTTTCCCAAATCCATCAACATATCGAGACACATAGAGATTATATTCTTACTTACCCTATAAAGATGCTCTATAATCAAGGAATCTTCTCTAAGATGCATTTTGGGCACATGAATGACCACAACAACATCAACCTTAAAGACTCTCTTTATGCATGTTTTTGTGATAGCACTAAGGAAAAAGATTGTATTTTTCAAAGAAAATATTCCAATCATATGGATGAGACTAAAATTTCAAGCACACATAGCAAGAAAATGAAATTCTCCAATTTTGATGAAACAAAGAAAAATAACACATGTATTTTAGAGGAAAATAAGTTTTCCATGAGCTTGTGCATAGAAATGGAATATATATAGTACTCAAATTTGTTTTGAAAGGAATTGTAATGATTATCATGATTGTCATTTATATAAAATGGTCTATAAATTAGTTATTAATTAAGTCTATTATTGTATTTCCATAGGATTATCCATTATACAACATAAACAAAAATTAATATATTAAATACATGATAACATTAAAATACATTTTGATGAAATCATTAATCATATAATAATTTGTTCATCTAATTTAAATTCTATAATAAATTTTAAAATTAAAATGAATAGATGAATTAATATTAGACCTTTATTTATATAATACCTAATATACTTTAATATCATTATTTAATTATGAAAAATTATCTAAGAAAGAACAATATAAATAATTCATTTATTTAAAGTAATAAAATAAAATAATTTCTTTTTAAAATAGATTGTACATAAGACATTGATTAAAATGTATATATTTGTATATATTTTGTGTATAAAATATTTTTCAAATATACATTTCCTAGATAGGATATACAAAAAGAGATTATATAAATAGAAATCTTAACTTAAAAATAGATTGTACATAAGACATTGATTAAAATGTATATATTTGTATATATTTTGTTTATAAAATATTCTTCAAATATACATTTCCTAAATAGGATATAAAAAAGAAATTGTATAAATAGAAATCTTAACTTAAAAGCTGTGACATTTGGTAGAGATATTTCATGAAAAATTACCTAATGTTTCCTAAATCCCTTAGGAACACTTTGAAAGAATAATTTGGCTAAATCTTCCTAACCAAAATCTATAGCCTTCAGAAAAGGAATGTGTGCACAGGTTTTTGTAGCTATAAAAAGATAGTGAAAAGTATACAAAATGGAGTTCACTCTATTGGTTTTAAGGGAAGATTTTAGCATCTACAAAGGGAGGATTTTATCTAAGAGGGTTTTGTTTTTTCTGAATTTATGTAATAATATTAGTATTTAGTTAAATATAATATTAAGATATATCTTGAAGAATATAAGCACAATAGTAATAAATTAAATTAGTTTTTATCTACAATATATTTAAATTAATATTAATACAATTAATTTAATATTAATTTGAAGATTTTGTTAATCTTAAGATAAGTAATTTTTTAATTAAATAATGATTAACCTATATTACAAATAACATTAGTATTCAGTTTATTTAGTTTTTTCCATTTAATTAAAGTCTAAATATTACAAATCATTATTTTCAAGTGAAAATTACTAAGATTAAAAAAAAAAAAAATCTTTTCATTTAGAAATAAATTAGTTTTTTCCAAGCTAAAATATTGTTAAAAAAACCGCAGAGAGGAAGTGACGTTGGGAGAAGCCCATGGAGGCAGCAACATGGGCAATGAAGGTTGGGAGCATTTCAAAATAAATTTGAAAACACAAAACATAATAGAAATTAATTTTATTAAAAGAAAAATATTAAGTTCGAGAGTAGCATAAAATACAAAGTAGATGCTTTTAGAATGTATTACATTGATCACCTAATTTTAAACGCATTACGCTTTCCTAAAGCAGAAGAAAAGAAATAAAAGATTTGAAGGTATGAAAATATGATTATTTATTCTCCACTCACCGAGGAAATGGATTGTCAAGATTATGTTAAGGATCTTTCACTAGAAAAAAATGACAAAAATGTCATCACTTTACTCTTCTTACAACAAAAGTAAAACCTTCAACAAAAAATTCTCTATCGCGGCAATATTCAAGTGGTCTATCTATAAGTATGCTTCTTATTTTAAACCAATAACTCCAAAGAAATCTCGCAATGCCAAACTTACAAGGCATTAAACATGAAAGTTACAGACTAAACAAACCGACAGATTCTGCACACTCCAAAGGGTGCCATATAAGTATTGAGTATGTAAAATATATGGAATCATATGGTTCCATGGGTCTTCCATATGATTGGAATTCTTATGTAAAATCTCTTTGTACATTGGCCAAAATGTGCTCATTCCTCAACCTATCACAAGTTGACAAGTGGCCTCTTTTCATTGGATTTTTTTAAGTCCCACATCCTCCATGACTGGCATTCTTATATTATTCTATTATATAAATAAAGATCATCTCCATTGGTTTAATATTCCACAACTCCACAATCTTAGCATTTCATCTCCACAATCTTGAGATCTTTCTCCATATCATTGTCATTTGAATCCATATAATCTTAGCATTCCATATCATTCTTCATAGTATTTTTCATAATGGAGCTTAGAAAAGGATTGAGAAAGGGCTATTTTCCACAATACCACCAATCCAATATGAGATAGAGTTTGATTCTTGCTTATGCTTTCACTTAGTTCATTTTATATTTTGTTGTTTTGATTGCATTATGAAGCATGATTCAGTATTTCATAGGAGCTGCTTAGTTTGGTTTTACTTCATTTGCTAATAACGCTAAAAAATTTTGATATTTGAGGTAAATGCAGATTTAGCAACCATAAAATGGCATGAGAAGAAGGGCCTTTTAATGTGTTAATACTTTGTTTATCATAGTCATGAGAGAATTCATTGAATAGTCTACGTAATAAATGATTTGAGTGTTTAATAAGTTCTTGTTATATTATTTTTATGGCTTTTTATGCAATAAAAAATGATCATATTTTGAAAATGCATTAATCTGCATGGCTTTAGTTCATTATCAATCCGTGTTATGTCATATGGATGATAGATAAAGTCATCTGTGCATTAGGTACAAATTTAAAACACTTTGATATCTAATGTGCTTAGTGCAGATTAATGCCATCTATCTGTTGTTTCATTTGTAAGCTTAATCAATACTATAGTATTCATGGTCTGGTTGGGTTTTAGTCTTTACACATAGTTTCTAATAACTATGGAACCAAGTTCTAGTGTTATTTCCTTTAGTGTTCACTTAGCATGAGTAGGTGATCATTCTTCAAGTAATTGAGCATTTTTGTTTAAAACGTCTTCTCAAGATTGAGTATGTCTTTCCTCATTTTAAAATGATTCTGATATAAGTACTGTTGTAATGCCATTGATAACCATGGTGAGAAAATTATCAGTGTGAGTGATTTCAAGTTTATGATGTGGGAAAGGAGGTGGAATCTTTTGGTAAAAATCCTACATCAATTGGCCTTTGTGGAATCTCTGCGACACCACACTCAACAAAATTTTGATATCCACCACTGTAGGTGCTGTAGGCCATCAATGCAGAGGGAGGGATTTTGTTTGCACATGAAACTTGCAACATTAAAACATTGTAGGCAATATTTGAAGTCTTTTGGAGTTGAACAAAATTAAGCCCTTAACTTGAACTTGACAAAAACATTTTTAAATGCTTAGGGATTTCATTTTAGCTTTTATTTTTGATTTTAGGCCAACTAGATCAATTTTGATTTAAAGTCAATCATTGATTTGATTTCTTCAAAATTTGCTAAAATTGAACATACAAACATACTAGACACTTCATTTTGGGAACTAAAATTGAAAAAAATCTTGTGCGAGTGTGAGTGAGCTTATTGCATGTGTTCTCCCTTTGTTTTCAAACAAAGTTCAATCAAACTATGAATAAGTTCATTCACTTTTGTCTATCTTAGAGGGCCTACCTTGGGGAAAAAGTACCACCCAAGGGAACAACTCAATCGTAACACTCTAAAGCCAAGAGTATTTCCAACCAGATATAAATGTGTGTATTTGACTAAACACCAAGATCAATGAAAGTTGATTCCCTGAATGAGATGGATCCAAAGGGGACTCTTGCCATATGGCCACCCCTACTCTAATGAAAAGTCACAAACCCTTTGTTTGTAGGCTCATTAACTCATTCACAAAAGTTTATCAAAGGGTGCATTGGAACTTAGATTCCAAGAAGTTACTTGCCATGTCCAATCTTGGTTAAAGTATAGAGGTTAAGACTTCATTCTTAACATACCTTTATACTCTTTCCTTGGTTGCATGTAAAATCATCTCTTCTTCTATGAAGGGCATGAGGCAAGCCCACCAACAAAAATGTACCAATTGAGCTAGGATGTTATATTTCTTGTGAGTCAGTTTGAAAACACAGTGCTTTGATCAAAAACATTGGAAAACCAACATTGAACATGAGCATCAAATATCAAACCATTTAGGAGAAGCAAATATCCTTGAAAAAATTTACATGTTATTGCTTGGACTTGGGATTCATATTCTTAGAGGCTTCTAATAGTTTGGATTTCATCTCAATTTTTTCCTACTAAGGTCAACAATAGATAACCTTGCCTCAAACTCTTGGTTTCGCATAATACACTTTTATGCAGATAAGGGAAAGTTGAGAGATTAGACATCTAGATTCAAAATCTAATCAAGAGTGTGTTTGTGGTAAAAGGAATCCATTAAGAAAATATTAAGTCAATTGGACCCCACATATGTGCTTGGCATCTTTTGGTTGTATAGTTTTAATGCAAACATTGGTCTTTTGATTTTGAATTACTCTTAGAGGAAGGCATGTTCTTCACTATCTTGGTCTTGTAAACAAGTCCTTCGTAGGTTCATTTAGGATCAAATAAAATGCTTCATCTAAATCCCAAACATTTATCATCCATCCCACCAAACAACTTTAGAGCTTTGGAAACATCATTCTAGACTTGGGTAAATCATCAAAAATCAAAATCACCTTGTTTAGTTAGTGTTTGGGAATGCATCCTTTCTTGTACATTAATTGAATTAACACCCCTTTGAACAAATTCATCCTAAGATAACATCAAACATCTTAGGGTTTACAAGTTCATTACACAAATCAAACCAATCAAAATCAAACCCTAAGTCTAGCATTGATCCAAGGTCCCTAAACATTCAAACATTCATATCATTTCCCCTTTTCATCCTTCATCTCATCATTGGTCCTAAGAACCTTAGAGGTCACTTTTTCAACAAGGTCAAAACACAAGGAGAACATGGAATACAAACTTGATCCATACATCATGAGTAATCCAAATCTTTTGAACACTCAAAGCCTTAAAATGCCTATTGATTATCAAAACTCACACTTATACAAACCGTACATGGGATCATTACCATCGACAAATGTCAGTAGTACAAAAAATGTGAGTATGCTCAAATCAAAGTTTGGGACACCTTTCCCAATGGTAGATTTAAATCCAAGTCCAAACCTACAAATCCACCAACCAAACAATCAATGCATGATCCTTCAAACAAACAATGCCTATCCCACCAAATCCCTACATGCCAAATGAGAATGTACTAAGTACAATTTTTCCAAACATGAATCTAGAAAACTTTGGGATAAATATGTTTGCAAATCATATGAATATTTTTCAAAATACAAACAAGATGTTAACAACTCCAAGTCATAAAATACCATATGCAAAAATCAAAGTTACCTAAAAATAAGGCAATATGATTCCCAACATCAACAATGGTCAATTTCAACCTATAATACCAAATCTAAACACCATCCCAAATTATAACATTGTCCAAAATCAATTTGTTCATGATCCCATTCAAAAATCACAAGTATGCATCCCAAATCTGCGTGAACTAAAACCAAATCAACTATATCAAAATCAAGATCAAATTTTGCAAGATCGAATTGCTACACTTACAAAAATAGTTGAGTCATTGAACAAAGAGACATGTCCACCACCATTACCCATATCAACATCATTCCTTGGTTTAGGGCTTCCCCCTTTACCTAGCACCAATCACTCCATCCAAATCAATCCACCTAACACCAATCAAGCCATCACATCAAAACCTTTAAATATACCATCGACATTGCACCAACAGATGGTATCTAATAATATGACAACATCAATCCTAGAAAATCAAAAAAATTGTCTCCCAAGGACCTATCACCTTAGTCATTCTGACCATTCCTATCACCTTGATCACTCCATCCACCACTATCACACCCATCATATCTCAAACCACTATTATCCCTCCAAACATATCTCAACCACGTGTCACTACATTCAGCATGATTCTAAATCCACAACCACTACCACCAAAACCAAACACAGTAAGACAA
>VDFB02366285.1:0-22715 GCA_007258455.2 Sequoia sempervirens | reverse complement strand
AAATTTCATCAAATTCCAGGTACTTACTATTTTTAGTAAGTACACAATTCAGGGCAATTTGTCAGCTATTTTGAGATTCCGACAATCACACGGCATTCAGAGTATATCAGACTGCTTGCATGCCAAATTTGAATGAAAACAGATAACTTACTATTTTTAGCAGTCTGGCTTCCGGCACGAATTTCATGGTCCAAATGCAGAGATTTTCTCTGCATGTCTGGATTTTCCTTCTGGGTTTTTCAAGACCTTCGCGACGATGTAACATGCAAAACGAGATGACCACTTTCAGGATTCGGCCTTCCGAGGCCATTTTTTAGGGTTTGCATGTCAGGGTTTCCTTTGCATGTCTGGATTTTCCTTCTGGGTTTTTCAAGAGCTTCGCGATGGTGTGACATGCAAACGAGGATTCTCACTCAGTAAGGAACTTGCTATTTTTAGCAGGTGTGTCCCGGCAGCCGCTTCCCAGCAGTTCAGGATCACGAGCCGATTGCAGTGCCACAGAAACGAAGGGAAACAGAGATCATTTGATACGCATGCAATGCAAATTAGGGTTTCCAGCTTCGGAGCCTAAAAATAGGCATCAAAAGTCAAAATCTTCGAAATCTGGTGTAAACCACCGCGATCAGCGTTCTTCAGGCTATCTGCTGGTGAAATTTCAAGACGATCGGAGCACTTACTATTTATAGTAAGTCAAATTGGAAACGTGCTAAAAATAGTAAATCAGTTGCATGCGTCGATGCCAACGGTAAGGTCACGTGGTGAGGAGCGCCTCATTCAAATTTCAACTTGATCGGAGCTTGGGAGCTATCAGAAACATGAGCTTACTATTTATAGTAAGCCGCCTTCAGAAACAGGCTATAAATAGCAGGGTGACTAAAAGTGGCAGTGTCGACAGGTTGATAGGGTTATGAAGAAGCTATGTTTGAAATTTCAAGTTGATCTGAGCTCCAGAAGTGCAAAATTGAGAAGACTTACTATAAATAGCAGGGCACGATACTGGCGAAGGATGATGAAAATTTGTCTAAGTCTGGAGTCTCGTCCAGCAGGCATAAGAAAATGCGCCCAGATTGATGAAGAGGCATAAAAATTTCTAAGTATGATGTTTATCCTGCACAGGGGGTGAAATGCGCCCAAGGCACCAGAAAGTCAAAGAAAGTCAAAGGTTTTCATCCTGCTGCTAGGCCAAAATGCGCCCAAGAAGGAAGGGGAAAAGTTGAAAATTTTTCTAAGGCATGAAAGAAATCCGCCACCCCCATCCAAATGCGCCCAAAATGCAAGCTTATCCTTCACAGGGGGTGAAATGCGCCCAAGGTTGTAGGAGTCAAACAGGTCAAACGTTTTTATCCTCCTCACCCTCTAAAATGCGCCCAAAGTTATGCATGTGAAGACGAAATTTGGAAGGCGAAAAGTCACTCTTGAGGCGTTGGAAAAAGTTTATCCACTAGACATATCAAAATGTGCCCAAGGTAAAGGAGAGTCAACAAAGTCAAAGATTTCGTCCTCCTCCATAGGCAAAATGCGCCCAAACTTGTGCATGTCAAGACGAAAACGGGAAGTTGAAAGGTCACAAGGGACGTGGTGGCAAGTTTATCCTCCTCCTACATAGAATTCGTCCATGTTTGGATGTGAAAGGTAAATAAAGGTGGTAATTAAGGTGAAGAATATTACTAGAGCATGGTGAAAGGTGTAAATGTTAGGCGCTCAAGGTGTTAGAGAATTTTTTTTCAAGGACTTGTGAGGTGGTAAAGGCATATGCCAGGCGTGACTTCCTTCAAGTGTGATACGCCTAAGGTGGTGAAGTGTTAGAGAAATTCATAAGACGTGTGAAATTTAAATTTTCTAAGACGTTGGAATTTTTAATAGAATTGCCTTTCAAGTGTGAAGTGAGAAGTAAGGCGTGCTTGACGAATAAAATTCTTCTAAATGAAGTTGATAAAATTTCTCTCACTGGCAGATGATCGAATAACTTTCTAAGGGAAATCTCTCAAAATGCAAGATGATTTTAAAATATTTTCTAAGGCAAATTATTTTCCCTTGGAAAATACGCCTTGAGATCAGAGTGGTGAAATTTCTCCGTGAGGCAAGAGCAAATTTTATCAGCAGTGGAGTCAGAGACGATGATATTGCAAGGTGATTCAAATTTTTCAAGAAGTCAGAGCAACACAGGATGATCATAGGCGAAGAACGAATTTAAATGATGAAAATGATATTTTTCTAAGGTTCAAAATTGAAAAATTAAATGAACCCGTTCGTTGGGTACCCATGGATTCGAGGCGTTCTGAAGAAAATTTGCTTCTGGGTACTGAATATTTGTGATGATGAATGGATTTCCAAGTCTTTCAAGCTTCGCCGACACTTTTTCAGTGAGGAATTTAATCAGTGCTCAAATTGTGAATTTTCCTAAGGGAGAATTTTAAATTTTCTAAGGCAAAAAAACGAATAAAATGAGCTTTCAAGATGAATTTTCTTCGAATGATGAGTTCAAGAGGAATTGCTTAGATAATTTTGATTAAATTCTTCGAAGATGAATTTTCCAGAGCAGAAGAAAGTTGAAATTCGATTTCCAGTAACAGAGCTCCGGCTGGTGAGTAAAAAATGATGAATTTAAATTAAAATTTTTCGAAAAGGAATTCAAAAACGCCAGTCAAAGTCAAGTTTCTAGAAGAAGAAGATTCCCGACGACTGGAGACAAGTGTCAGAAACACCAGAGAGGGAAAATTCGACTTTGAAGGAGTAGTGGAGTTTATCATAATCGCTAAAATTAACTTTCTAGAATTCAAATTTAGCTATAAAATTTATGGCGTTTTTCACTTGTTTTCACAAAATTGAAGAAGCCTAACTTGCTCGAGTGAAGCATTGCGCTGAGTTGTCAGAGTATTTGAAGGAATTCAAAATTTTGCTGAGGAGTGCAAGTTGCTGAAGAGGTACGCCTTGAGGTTGCTTGTGCTGAGAGTTGAAAGAGGACGCCTTAAAGTTGCTGAGGGAGGTACGCCCTTGCTGATTAGAGAAGTGCTGAAAGCTTGTGCTGAGAGGTACGACTTTGCTAGTTTAATTTGTTGCTGAGGCTAGTTGCCAGTTGAGAAAGACGCCTTGAAGCAAAGAAGTAGTTGAGAGTTTTAAAAAGTACGAACTTGCTGGTTTGCTGTTTGCTGATTGTGAAGTAAAGTCATCAAAGTCCACTTAGAAATCTGTTCTAAGTGTTGGAATTCGAATTTATTCAAGAGAAGAAGCTGAGGTTTGCAAACACGAAAGTTATTGCAGCTTCTAGAATTCGACTGCAGCCCCTATACAATGCCTTATTTTATTAAATTTAAATTGCTGATGAATGTTTGTTATGTTGCAGATGGCTGAAGCGAGGACAACCGGAAAGGACAATGGTGCCTCAAGACAAGCAGTGATCAAGAAGCTGAGCAAAACATTCATGCCAGAGTCGAAGTTTGTTTCAAAGCTGGGCAAGTTGACAGACACCAACCTGGGCTCCGTCAACTTGGAAACCTTCAAGAACAGGCTGTTTGGAATTGGAAGTCATCGGGCTTCGGTCACTTCGCACAACATCGTCCGCAGTGGATTATATGCAGCTGCTGGTTTTCCGCCAGCTATACAGTGTTCAGAGCTGATAATGGAGTGCGCTAATTGCTACGAGAAGGAACACCGGTCGATCACGACACCAGATGGCCAAGTGCTTGCCAATCTCACTCCGGCAGCCATTGGTGAAGCTTTCGGGATCCCGGTGCATAGGAACATGATTTACAAGTCCAGAGAACGGGCTGAACGGATGTATGCTTCCACATTCGAAAGGTGCATGGACACAATTAACACCCACTGGATGAGCACTCCCAAGCCTTCTCGTGCGAAGTTGCCGAAACAGATCATAGCAGAGGACCTGAAACAAGAATACTGTGATCTTATCATGATGTTGAGCAGGGTTGGTGGTTGCCCACAGTCCTACATTTTTGAGCCTTGGATGTTTTATTACATCAACCTGGTGCTAGAAGGCAAGGATTATGTCAATTGGGCTGAGATGATAAGCGACAATATACATAAGCAGCTCCTGAGCTTGAGGAGGACTAAAACGTTTTACATGAGCTCCTACCTTATTTATATGTTGGCACGGATGACGAAGTACAGGGGGATCTCTTACAAAGAGCCTGTTGGATGCGGCTCTCATCAATTCAAGATTTATGATGCATGTCCACAGTTGCACCTGTCAAGTACAACCCACTACAAACGTGTCAACGATTCATTCACCATGTATATCACGAGGCTGCTGCAGGAGCGATTGCAACACAGAATCTCGAAGGAAGCCCAGGAGTTAATTGAGAGGTATGGGTGCTGGTTTATTCAGTTTCCGAGATTTTCATACATTAGGCTGCAAGGTTTTTCCTCATATCCATATAGGCTGCCTAAGTACCCGACAGATAGAATAATAATGCTAGAGATATCTAGACAGTTGCTTGCCTTTGATAAAATCCAAAAGAAGAAGAAGAAGGGAGGGATAGAATTTCCAATTGTGATGGGCAACTCGGATGAGGTGTGTCCTTCGATACAGGCAGCTAGAGAAGCTGAAAGTGAGCTCCAATTTTACCACTTCTCATATCATACAAGCCGACAGCACTATGACCCGCACCATAACATCAATTGGGTTTTGTCGGAGGAGTTCAAACATAAGGCCACCATTGAAGATTATTGGGCTGATGCAGTTGATGAAGTTGAAGTAAGGAAGAGAATGTTTTCTCGGTTGCCGATTACTCTGATCAGGGAGTGTGAAGTAGTTCCAGTTCTGGACCAGGTTAATGAGGATATGTATGTTGTTCATCCAGACTATGCAACTGTTCGGGATACTCCACTTCCGCCTATAGATTGGTCAGAGCCTGAGGTTGCTGATTTAGATACTCTCTCTATCCCAGTTATGACATTCACCAGGGCATGGGTTGACAGGAGAGTTAACAGATTGAAAAGTAGGTCAATTGCTTTGACTTACAACTTGATGGGAGATCATAGGACGCCCACCACAGGAAGAAAGAAACAGATTACCCGGGGTCCAGAGTCCAGAAAGAAGGAAATAGTTCAGCCAGAGCCTCCACGAGTCACAGTGGCAGCACCTTTGGAGACACGTTCTCCAAGTTTACAGGAGGTGTCCTTATTTGCTGATCAGAGGATTGCAATCAATCGTGCAAGTGGTACAGATAATATCTCAGCCTACCGAGAGAGTCGGGCTGGCTTAAAGGCCAACGCACCTGTTAGGGTTGATCAACAGGATGATGAGGGGACTATCACTGACCCTCAGTTTCAGCAGGAATTAGAGGCGGCCATGAACGATGATGATGATATAGTGTCGTGATACTACCTACTTGAGGACGAAAGGAGCCTCGCTGCATCGATGTAGAAGTTGGAGCGTGTTAGAGGTCGAGGCAATGCGAGCAGCAGCCCTTGACATACGCGATGATGTCC
Organism: Sequoia sempervirens; assembly: GCA_007258455.2. NCBI lineage: Eukaryota > Viridiplantae > Streptophyta > Pinopsida > Cupressales > Cupressaceae > Sequoia > Sequoia sempervirens. The sequence continues at coordinate 17,264 of VDFB02366285.1, read as the reverse complement.
GGGATTGGCTTAAGGACAATGAGAAGAAGCCCTAGTGAGGAGCTTGATCCAGCGGTTGAGATGGAAGAATTCTTGAACCGGATCAGTGCACCTCCACCGAAGAAGAAGGCAAGAAAATTTTCGAAGATCTCCACTGAGGAGGATGGCTCTCGTACTCTTCACGTTGCTGTCCCACGAGTTGAGTGTGACCGGAATGAAGCAGTTCCTGAGAATTATGTGGTCACCACTCTGGATTTGGGACGCCCTACTGGTGCTCAGATTGTTGAGGAGTGTGATAACTCCTTCCTCGCCCTCAAGGATAGGTTGTTCAAGAAAGAGGGAAAATACAAAAGGTTGAAACGAGAACACAAGGCCTTGATTGTATATGTTCAGCAGTTGTCTCGTTCTCGAGGGCAGGATGTACCAGTGATAGAGCCTCCAGCAGATATTCCTAGAGAGTTGATCAGCGGCTTAGTAGAGTTGGGGAGGTTGGCACAGGAGGCAGATAAATGGGTCACAGGAGTTCGTGCCGAGACAGAGAAGTTTATGGAGGACCTTGCTTCTGCCTTTCAGTAGGCCTCTACTATTTTGACACGGATGGATGCGGTGGATCATGCTTGGGGCGATGCCTCTATCTATCAGAGTAGGGTGATCCAGCGTCTTGAGGTGTTGAGGCATGTGCCATTGCAGTTGCTGATTGATGGAGGTGTCATTCGAATGACCGATATGATTTCTCTCGGTGGTATTCTTCGGCTATCACAGGGCGTGGCTTCTTCGATGCAGCACAGGCAGATTCAGCCAAGTACACAAGGCTATGGCCAACATCATAGATGGAGTTCAGAACACCTTGAGGCCATATTTGCTAGGCGGCTGAATCCAGATGAGATAAGTTTTGATAATTTGAGGGGTTTGCTGGTTCCTTTCTTCGCAGATGTTAAGACCTTTGTACAGGATGATTTGAGAATACTGCTACATTCTCCACTTTGATCCAGAACACGCAGGACTCTTAGCTGCTTGGAGAAAATCTTGTACGAGGCACGAGCATTCAGTCACGGTGTTAGAGTTTCAGTTAGATTGTGTTCCACCGATTTCAGCTCAGGAGGTTGAGGCCGTACTTAGCAGATTTGTTGAGTTGGCAGTCAGAGAGAAGTCAAATGGGAACACACTACTGGACGAGGATCTTCTAGAAGACTGAATATGGAGCATTTATTGCCTTTTGCTATTTTGGGAGTGAGTGGGAATCTTTGGTTCATTTAATGTACCACTCCCTATTCTGGTAGTTTTTAGGGTTAGGGCTGAGGTGGCACGATTCTGGCCACTCTATTGATTGTAACCCTAGCCGTCTCTTGGGACTTGGCTAGCTATAAATAGGGGAGTCCCCCTCATTTGTAATTCATTAGAATTAGACATTGGAATAGTAGACAGTATACATTGGGAGAGCATTAGCATTAGAGCTAGATAGTGTAGCATTGTAGAGCATTTTTGCATAATTTGGAGAAGAGAGAAAGTTTTCCCTTTGAAAACTTTTGGGAGATTGTTGTGTAACACTTTTCATGATAATAGATCTTTTCATTGATGATGGAATTCGTCTTGTCATGAACTGCTAGCAAGGTCTCTTCTTCCTTTCGAATCCAAGTAGCGTAATTTTCATGCAAGTAACTTACTTTGGTGTGTGGTGTTTTATTGAGATAGCTTCGCTTGATTCCATACCACTAGCGGCTTGTTGATGACAAGTTCGCCTTGTGTGGTCGACTGGAGGTTATTTTGTGTTTAACTTCAATTGTGATTTATATGCTTATATGCGTCGTTGTGATGGTGTATGCATGTTAAGTCATAATTTGAACATCTTTCGCTATTTCCCTTGAAGATTGCACCGATTTTACTGAAGCTGTCCGACGTGAGGCTAGGTGAAATCTGGTTGAAGTCTATTGAAACGAAGCCCCACATATCCTGCATTTAGAGTAGCATATAAATTTCTTAGGCCCTATACCCTTTTATTTTCCGCACATCTCTGATTAGCTTTAGGAAAGCGAACCACATTGCCAAATCACACGCACAAGAATCCCCTTCAAATCATACATTAGCTGCTGACTGCAAGAAATCTGAACAATTACGTAAGTCCCCTCGTAAGAACATAGCAATACACATCAACCAAACTGGGTCTATTCGCACTTAAGGAACCTTGGAGTTGAACGTGTGATCTATCTCGCAATCTTAGCACACGGAATACTTTGATCAAGAGAGAACAGAGTAGCCCTAAACTATTTTTGTTCTGCTGTTTGGTGCCGTCATAAAAAACACATCAACACTCCCTTGGAGGGGTGTTGTAACCTTTTCACACATCGCCCCATTCAAGATGGGGACCCCTAATTTTTGCTCCATTCTGGTCTTTTGGCTTTGGTTTTGTCTCTCTCCCTCTCTTTCTGTTGTCTGCCTTTCGAGGGATGTTTCCACCTTTGAGCTTAAACGTGAATTTGGCCAAGTCTGAAAATTAGGGTTTCCATCTTTCCAGCCAACTTGAAGTCAAATGAAGTGAATGACTTGAAATTTGAGATTAACATTGTTGTCAGCATGTTTCCCACAGGCTCCTAGCAAATTTTCAACAGATTTTGAGGTACTTACTATTTTTAGTAAGTGGGCAATTACAGGCAATTTGTCAGCATTTTTGAGATTCCGACAGTCACACTGCATTCAGAGCGCATCAGGCTACTCGTGTGCAAAATTTGAGCGAAAACCAACAACTTACTATTTTTAGCAGTTCAGCTTTCGGGACAAATTTCAGGGCTCAGATGCAGAGTTTTTCTTTGCATGTCTGGATATTCCTTCTGGGTTTTTCGAGACCTTTGCAACGATATAACATGCAAAACGAGATGACAACTTTCAAAATTCAGTCTTCCGAGGCTATTTTTAGGGTTTGCATGTCAGGGTTTCTTTTGCATGTCGGGTGATTCCTGATGGGTTTTTCGAGAGCTTCGCAATGGTGTGACATGCAAACGGAGATAATCACTTAGTAAGGAACTTACTATTTTTAGCAGGTACGTCCCGGCAGCCACTTCCCAACAATTCAGAATCACGAGCTGATCGCAATGCAGCATAAACGAAGACAAACAGAGATCATTTGATACGCATGCAGAGAAAATTAGGGTTTCCAACTTCGGAGCCTGAAAAGAAGGGTAAAAAGTCAAAATTTTCGAAAACCGGTGTAAACCATCAAGATCAGCATCCTTCAGGCTATCTGCTGGTAAAATTTGAAGTCAAACGGAGCACTTACTGTTTATAGTAAGTCAATTTGGAAACAGGCTAAAAATAGCAAGTCAGGTGCATGCGCTCATGCCGGCAGTAAGGTCACGTGGTGAGGAGTGCCTCATTCAAATTTCAAGTCAATCGGAGTTATGGAGCTATCGAAAACAAGCAGTTACTATTTATAGTAAATCACCTCCAGAAATGGGCTAAAAATAGCAGGCTGACTAAAATGGCAGTGTCGGTAGGACAACAAGGTCATGAGGATGCAGTGTGCAAAATTTCGAATCGTTCTGAGCTTCAGAAATGCAAAATCAGAGGGCTTACTATAAATAGCAGGGCATGAAAGCTGGCAAAAAAAAACGAGAAAAAATTCTAAGTCTAGAACTCCATCCTGCAGCCATGGCAAAATGCGCCCAAGATGATGGAGAGGCATGGAAGAATTTTTGAGTGTTGAACTTGTCCACCACACAGGCCAAAATGCGCCCAAAGTGCAAATGGTCAATGAAAGTCAACACTTTTTATCCTGTAGGCATATCAAAATGCGCCCAAGGGAAACTCATGGAAGTTGAAAATTTTTCTAAGTATTGAACTCGTCCTCCTCACCCATCAAAATGCGCTCAAGTTGAGAGAGTTGATGGCAAAATTGTCTAAGGCATGAAAATATCCTCCACCACCCTCCATTTGCGCCCATCCTCCATCAAGTAAGAAGTGCGCCCAAGAAAGTCAAAAGGTCAACAAACTCGTCCTTCACATATGGCCAAATGCGCCCATCTCAAGAGGGGGGGTCAAAGATTCAAAATATGAGTCAAAGGCGTTGATCCTTCATCAAGTGCAAAATGTGCCCAAATGAGGGCATGTAGAGACAAAATGGGGAAGCTCAAGGGTCACAAGGTGGCATTGAATGCGTTTCATCCTTCACGACATCAAATATGCGCCCATGTTCCTCCACATCATGCAAAATGCGCCCATGTTTGAGGGGTCAACAAGTCAAAGCAAGGACGTTGGAAAAGGATATTCTCCTCTCTCATGAATATGCGCCATGTAAAGATTAGTCTTGAGGATGAAGTGTGGTAAAGGTGGTGGGTGTTAGAGAATTTTTTTCAAGACGTGTGAAGTGAAGCATGCTTGGCATCAAATTTGATATGCGCCTAGGGTGGTGAATAAAATACAAGGTGGAGAAAAACAAAATTGCTGAGCGTTGGGAGTGATAAGCCTATAAGGTAAAGTGGTAAGACGTTGAAAGTGTTAAGAGTTGAAATTTTTTTTTCAAAGGCGTGGTTTTATTCACCTTCAAGTTGAAATGCGCCCAAGTGTGGATGAAGACAAGTGAGGTGCTAGGCGTATTGAATATCCTTCATCAAGTGTGACATGCGCTCAAAGTGTAAAGGCAAGGTGGACAGAGTTAGTGAAATTTCCTAAGGTAAAATTTTCAAGGTGATCAAAAAATTTTCTAAGGCACAAATATTTCCTCCTCTAGAAAATACGCCTAGACTCTGAGGAGATAAGATTTTCCTGAAGTCCGAGTGAAGTTGCCAGTGATGAGGTCAGAAGGTGCCAACATTGCAGGATGAGTTAAAATTTTCCAAGTCAGAGCAACAGGATTTTCACATATGTGAAGAACGGATTTAAATTTCACAGGGAAATAATTTTCTAAGGTCCAAAATTCAAAAAAAAAATTAAATGAACCCGTTCGTTGGGTACCCATGGATTCGAAACGTTCTGGAGAAAATTTTCTTCTGGGTATTGAAGATTATCGATGAGGAGTTGATTTTAAAGTCTTCCATGCTTCGTTGTGGCCTTCAGGATGAGGATTTTTGATGGGCACCAGGTTGATGAATTTCCTAAGGGAAATTTGAAAATTTTTCTAAGGCAAGGAATAAATGATGAAGATAAAATGCCTTGGCAGATGAATTTGAAGGTGATCGCCTAGATGATTTTTGACCAAATTCCTGATGAAAGGATTTTTCTCGAGCCTGAGTTGGATGAAATATCAGAAAGAAGTGCACCAGGCAGAATGCAAGATGGGTTGAAAAATTGGCTAAGGCATGAAGAATCATGAAGAAGGCAGAAGTTGGCTAGTGAGGCGATGAACGCTTGGAAGTTAGAACGTGAAAATCGGGTAAGTAAGTTAAGATTATATTATGAGGTGTTCTAATACTCTTCTCCTCGCTTGTTTTGCAGGAGGAACGTTGAGGCTAGGTGGTGATGATTTGAAGTAGTTTAAGATGATAAATCGCGAAGGAGGAAAAGTTGCAAGAAAATGGCTAAGTGTTGGGACTTAGTATAACTCAAGTGACAAAGAATCGAAGCTCGAGCAAAGTTGAAGAACAACGTCAAGAAGAAGATCGAGAACAGTGTGAACGCGTTTCAAAATTGGAATCTTCTAGAAGATGGTGGCCATTAATGGCTCATTTATTACCCCACTCTCCATTATGGCGGTTTTTAGGGCGAATCTTGTTTAGGGCTGAGGTGGCAAGATCTGGGCCATCCAACCAATTGTAATCTAAGCCGTCCGTCGGACTTGGCCAACTATAAAAGGGGGAGTCCCCCTCATTTGTAATCTCATTAGAAGGAGAATTAGATCAGAGTTAGGATAGTAGAGAAGGAGTAGAGAGCAATTAGATAGTTGATAGTATAGTTTAGATTGAAAAGGAAGGAAAGTCTTCCCTTTGGATACTTTGTAAGAAGTTATCATGTATGCTTTCATAATAAAAGAATTTTCATTGATGGTGAATTCTTCTTTGTTGTGAATAGTTGTTGAGGCTTCTTCGTCCTTCCAATTCACATAGTATCTTGAAGTAGCTTAAAATAAAGTAGATTTCATTTCATGCAAGTACTTAGCAATTGTGGAATGTGGTGCTCGATTTGAACAAGACTTCGTTTGTCCATACCACTAGCGGGCTCGCTGACGGTGGGTTCGCCTTGCGTGGTCAACTGGAACTTTGTGAAACTTAACTTTGATTATGGTTTATATGTTGGCATGCGTCGTTGTGATGGTGTCTTCATGCTAAATCGTGATCTGAACACCTTAAGTCACTCCTCTGAAGATTGCACCAGTTCCGCAGAAGCTGTCCGAAGTGAGGCAAAACGGAGCTTGGTTGAAGCCTGTGAGAATTGACCGCCATGTCCCACGCCTTAGAGTAGATTAGAACTTCTTAGGCCCTACACTCTTTTAAATTTAGTTCATTTCTGGTTAGGATTAGGAAACTTGTGCTCACTTGCCTAATCATCCAAATCATATGAAAGCCCACTGTCTGCTGTCAACTGTCGAACAATTGTGTAAGTCCCCTCGTGAGAACACAGCAACTCACATCAAACCAACTGAGGGTATTCTAAGTATTCGGAACCTTGGAGTTGAAAGCATGATCTTACTCGCAATCTTAGCATGCTGAATACTTTGTTCAAGAGAGGATAGGGTATCCGTTGGGAAACTTTATTCTGTGTTGGTGCGGTCTCAAAAACCACGTCAACAAGGGGAATCAAGAATGATTACATTGGGAGAAGGAGATGTCTACTATGGTTGTGGAGGAGATGGAGGCAATTGTGTTTGTGGAGGGGATTGCCAAGACTATTCCCTTATTACTATCCCCTTAGGCCTCCTCTTAAAAGAATAAATAAATGGATCAACGTTAGGGGGCTGATAAGAAGGCCTCTCCTCAATAGCTGGGGCCTTCCCAATTATCCTGTCAATATTTTGCAAAATTGTTTGAATTCGTAAAATTGGGTTTGTGATCTCAGTGTATGCTCCTTGATAATCAACATTCTTTTGTTTTTGGGCATCTTCTGCCTTCTTAAATGCTGTCCACTTTACCTTCCTTTCATTAATTCCTGTCATCAATGCAATTTCTGATGACATCCTCACTGAAGTATGTTTGATGTGCATAGGTTGACCTTTTGATGCTTACTTTGAGGTTGTGAATGAATCCGTCAAGATCAAAGTTCCTTGCTTTTCCTGAGCCATTTTGTATGTCTTAAACTTAGGTATAAGTTGTCAAATCCTTCCCTGTTCATGTTGAAGACAACAAAAACTATCAAGGAAAAAATCAACCTTTTTTTTGTCCTCCTAAGTGAAACTTGTTAGATTCCATCAATTGGCATATGATCTCCAAAAATCCAATTCTCTATGGCACAAATCTTGGCATTATATAAGGCCAATTGAGCATCTATATATTCTCACCACTATGTAGTCCGAATGGAAATAAAAGTTTCCCCAGTATGCTCAATACCCAACTTAGGACTCCTTTTGATAGGCCTTAAAAAATCTAATATTTCCTTTGGCAACTTGGCCACTGGCCCTTGCAAAAGTGACAACACCTTCCCAACAAAATGATTCTTGAAGATAACAAAACTTGCTTGCTCACAATTCACGTCCCACATATGAGTCCAACATTGGACTGGGATCTCATTAGCTTGTCCATCATTGTGACAAATCTACAATGCAAAACTCCATTCTTTCCTTCCCGCGAATAGGAACATATGTTACAAGAAGGAGTATCATCTGAAATTAGCAGTGTTCCATGGGGTTTTGAGGACAGGGACGACACGGGACACATTTCGGGGACATGGGGACGGGGGGTCTAAGTTTGGGGGTGGCAGGGGGACGACGACGGGGGGGCAGCAGGGTACTGAAATACATATAGTACTTGAAAAAATAGTTATAAAAAGATGTATAAGTATAAGAATTATACATCTTGGAGACAACTAGGAGTCCCCTAGACATCTTGAGGACACCCTAGCATCCTCGAAGTCCTAGCGGCGTCTTGGAGATAGTGACACTAGTGGTGGGCTGGTGGGGGGATGTCCCCATCTAGGAAACCCAGGGTTTTTTGGGGGGGACGTGTCCTCGTGGAACACTGGAAATTAGCCATCTTGTGGCTCTTCTCAAGCTCTAACAATTGCTTATGTATGGCATTTGCAAAAAAAGTTGCATAATCATATTCATCATTGACCGTAAGATTTTGAATGTCATCAACCATATGCATAAGATGAATGGGGATCCCTTCCTGCTTATCTTCCCCAAGGACTTGATAGAGAGCATAATAAGTTCTAACAAAATAATATCAAAGCTATCAAGTTTGAATGGTTTTGTCTCATTGGGAGGAATTCTGATGGATCTTCCACTAAAACCCTTTTCCCTGTGTTTGGGTAACCACAAAGCTCTAAAGTTACTTCTGTCTTGTTGATACTTCTGCTTGAAAGTATCAAAATCAATTGGTTTGCATGCAACTAGGTTCACTTTGAAGACCTTAGAGATAGCTACCTTGTCAATTATGACTAGGATTCCACCATTTGCTGCCCTCATTGATCTTATGTTTTCATCATAGTTTGTTGCATGGCTTTGAGCATGTCTGCATCCATGAAGACGTTTGGCACAATTTATTTTCCCAAGTCACACTTCCAGAATATGACCATCTACTCGTGGGAATATTTGGATCTCTGCATTCATGTGCTTCATCTACTAAGCCACCTGCAGCACTAGGGCCAAGTAACTTTAAGTTTTTGAAAAGATGAGCCTGGTAGTTGTGCAATTAGGTCTTCGTTTAGGGTTCTTTCTTGGGTTGAAGAAGAGGATTGGCTTCTAGGTAGACTCATGGTTTTGGTTTAATTCAACAACTAGGGTTTTTATTTACAGGTTCTAGGGTACTTTTGAAAATTCAAAGCAATGACTAGGGAAAATTTAAAACAATTCAGGACAAAAATAAGTTCCCTAGCTTAATTTCAACTTCTAGAACACAATTCAGTATAATTGCATACCCTACGACAATGAATTGAGTGATTTTCTGGTTATAGATAACTTTTTTTTTTGCTTTGAAAACCCTAACTACTGTGGAAAGCTTGTTGAATGCTGCAAATTCTCTTCCTTGGATGCTTAAGATGCTAAGTGAATTGTTTAACTACTTGGATTGTAGCTTTATGGAGGAAAAATCATTTATTATTGGCATAAAAGCCATCTTTTTTGCCATTACTCTCAGCTCATGTGAGCTAGAGCACACAACTACCTGTTCTCTAAATTTTAACATGAGTCATTGATCTTTGGGCAAAAGACAAAATCTGATGGCTAAAATAGATATGATCAGTTTGAATATTTCTTGATGTGTGTTGAAAAGATCTTCAACCAATAGAATTCTTCCATGCTGGACCGCCTTTACAGCTCAGCATGAGACAAGTCGTCAGGAGAAACAGTCACTTTTGGGCACGTGGCTCTTTGTGCTTTCACGGTCTCAAAATTGAACTATTGAAAAGAGCTTGCGGAATGGCGGAAAGCTTTTAAGATTGTGACATGTATCATTAATTTCTTGTGTTTTAAAACCTTTTTATTATATAAAAACATGTCGGGCATGATAAAAAACTAACATGTGTCCTTTTAGCAGCTCAAAACTTGACACTTGTCCTCCTTTCGCACTTCTGCAATTCCATATAAGCCTTTATGAAAATGCTTTGCAGAATGGTGAAAAGGCAATGAAACAATGCCATGTGGTGCCCATTGAGTGGATTTGACAGTATACCTTCGAAAAATATGCCACATGTCTCTTTCCTACGCTTCCGCAAGGGACTTGTGGGTTCGCCCTAAGGGGCTCCACAAAATGGAAGAATACCTCAAATCTCGCCACGTGGAAGTGGTGGGGCCTTCAACAGGGTCCCACAACAGTGTTCAACTCTTAACCTTCCGTGTGTCATCATTTCTGCAATTCTGTGGCCAACTTTTTCCTTACTGAAAAACTCTTTGCATAGTTGCAGAATCTAGTGAAATGATGCCATTTGTTGGTGTTTGATTGCCTCTGCAAGCTCTTTATTGAATAAAATATTCAAGTAGGGTTCGGTCTCAAACAACTTAAAGACATTATTGGGCATGTCCCTTTAGAACAACTTAAAGTTGCCAGGCAATGAAGGGGCCAACTAAATGAAGGTGTGGACATAGGACTTAGGCATTTGATAGATTTGTTTTAGCTTGCTGGCTCAGACAGTAAACTTAGGTATGAAGGGCCGGTAAACAAACGGATTGGAAACCCAAAGTTGTAACTAAATGAATAGGCAATGGGGAATTGGAGGTCAATATGCAAATAGAAATAAAGTGCAAGTAGACACTTAGACCTAGAGCCTAGGGATTTAGACCAAATCAAGATTAAAGCAAGATTAATACCAAACCCTAGCAAGAATATAACCATTCTGAAGCTCTTTTATTTTTGGCAGTTCAGTCATCCATCATCTTTAGAGTTCAGAAAAGGAAATATTATAACTTAAGTTATAAAGTTCAATTTTGGACCCTCCTTGTACCCCATGCCTAGGATGATAACTTTAAGTTGTTTTTAAAAGTGGTCATGAAGTTGGATGCCCAAGTTGGAGAATTTAGTGAAAATTAAAATAAGATATTATTTTCCTTGAGTTGGGCATTCCATTTGGAGGAAAAGGCATTTGAAGTTTTGGAGCCCTAATTTCTATTTAAACCCCCCTCTATGCTCTCATTTGTATGCAATTTGAATATAATGAACTATTGTTGGATTGGTGTGAGAATCCTTGGGCTTTGAGGATGAAAACCCTCAAGGTTGGCTCTAGTTTCAGAGTTGCAAGATACTCCCTAGTTGGACCTTGGTGTGGCATCATTGTAGGAGTCACCGATGGAGTTCATTGGTAATGGCTTTCAGCTTATTTTTAGTTTTGGCTTATTATGATGTTTTCTAGATATGTATTTTTGGTGTGAGTACTGATTTGCACCGTTTGGGAGCATTTTGGAGTGATTTCTTGAAGTTTTAGTTTGTTGGTTGCTATTTTTCTACCCTAGGCCATACCATATGTTTGCACGTGCTGATTGGAGGACTTCCTAACTTGTTGTGGGCATTGTTGCATATGATTTCTCACCTTTGGGCGCCCCCTTGTGCAAAGTCTTAGGTTTTTAGAAGGGACTGATTTTATGGAGTTGGTCACCCCCCTAGCTAGGCCATACATGTTGGGTTGAGGATGCCTTGTTGATGGTATTGTTGTTCATTCTCATTTGGTTGCAAACTTTTCCTTCATATTGATGCCTAGGCTTCCCTAGGCCGTGGTTGACAATCCTATGGTGCGTGGGATTGTTTTGAAGTGCTTGGAATGAAGTTGTGACCATCTTGTAACTTATTGGTTGGTATTCAAATTGTTACCCCTTCTTTATTAGACCTGCAATTTTATATCAGACTTGTAGCAACAACGTTTCAGACCTCATACAGTCCTTTGGAGGTCATTTCATTGAGGTATAATTGTTATATTTTGTTGGGGAATACTCTATTTCATGTTGGGGTTTCATTTTGGGGAGTTATGCCAAAAGTTATCATTATTTTCATATTGTAGCAACAACTTATGATATTCAGAAACATTTTGTAACGAGCTTCTTCATAACAATGTTTGGTAGTACCATCGGTGAATTAGCTCTTTTGATTATTGCTACTTACCCCACTGAATGAGTGGTCATTTCTAACTCCACTGAATAAGTGGCACTCTCATTGAATAAGTGGTTGAGCTTGCTTTACTTTCATGTTATGCCCATTGAATAAGCAAAGGATCTTTTTTAGCTTTGGTCGGTTAGCCGCCAAGTGCTTTCTAGCTAGTTCTAATTCCCATTGAATAAGTGGAGGTTTCATTTCATTTTCTTGAGATTTCATATTCACCCCACTAAACAAGTGGTTTGCTTTAGAAGTACTTAATTGTAAGCCTTACCACCGTATGCTCTCCCCTTGCCCATATCAGGATCTGGGTGATAAGAAAGTGGAAGGTATTTGCTTTCAGTTGGTTTTGATTATCACTCACCCCGCTGAAAAATTGGATAATTTCAGTTAATGCAATGTACACCTTACCCCCATATGCTCTCACCTTGCCCACATCTGAATCTGGGTGGTTAGAAATTGGAAGGTAGCTTTATTCAGTTGATTATTATTATTATTTTGGCTAACGCTAACGGGTGCAAAATTAAAAAAATTGGGGTGGATATTATAGTGGTATCAGAGCTGGTCATCCTGCTAGCCTGTGCCTTACATTGCTTGCAGCTGCTAAAAATTCTCTATGAGTGATAGAGAAATCATACACTATAACTATGAGTAGAAGAGACAGTTGTTTCAGAATCCTCTAGTTCCAATTGAGGAAACCTTCTTAGAAGTTCTTAGAGCCCACCAACAGCCAGAGGTTGTTAGTGACAGTGCAGTTGAATCCATGGCAAAAAGTGATAAGGGACTGAAATATGCTAACCAATTTTTTCGAAGAAAAAATCACAAATAACCAGCAATAGATGATTGGATTAGCGTTAGCCTCAAATACAAATTTGAACTTGAAGGGAAGATAATAAACTTGAACTGAAGAAGCTGAACTTGAATAGAAGAACTACTCAACGTCAAGAATGTGCACTCAAGATCCCACTGAGGGCGAGGTGCTAACATATGACGGAGTCTAAGAAATTGAAATTATGAACTATTAGGCGGATAACCAGCCATGAGAAAACAATTCCACGCTACCACCAAACAGTGGGGGGAAAAGATTACAAAATAAGCAATTCATCCGCTGCGGCGGGCATCCACAATGCTGTGGGAATTCACCACTATGAGTGGGTATGAGATATTACAATCAAATTAACCTCACTGGCGGTAAACCATCCAGGGGACTTATGTGAGAAGAAACAGAAAGAAATTGCAGCCAATTAAACTGGAACAGTACTACTGTTTACAGTTTGTACAATGTGGAATAAACTGCAAATTACATAGGAAATATAGAATTCTTCATACACAAGATTAAGAGATGATTTGCAATGGTATTTTAACCCTCTAACAGCTGCTAATAAATCAGAAATCAGAACTTCAACAAACTGATGTAAAAACAGTAAACTGGAAATTTCAATCTGCAACTGTGAGAATCAATGAAAATATCATAACTCACTCAAATCTTCTCCGAATGGCGTGAAACGAGTTGCAAATGCACCTTACAAGTCTGGCGCCCAAGTTAGACTCCAGAAACAGCCTCCAAATACTCTAGTTTATTTGGCACGAATCCCAAGGCATCATCAAATGGTACGGCCCATGAAGAAAATCGATTTTGCAATATAAAATTTAATACTTGGAAATAAATTCCCAAATTTTGTGAAAGGTGGCGCCTTCAGATAACTAAAGCATGGCCAAAGTACCCAGAACAAAATAAAATTCACTTCAGAAGTTATGAACAAAACTCAGCTTCAGCTGTGTAAAAACCAGGAACTTCAAAACTGTAGAATTCTCCAAAATTCACAACCTTTGTTGCTCAATCTGCTAGTCTGATGTGAGAAGCAGCAATATTCCAACTAGGTGTTGTATTTCAAACACGAAATTGGGAAGGGGCTAGGAGGTAGCATCCTCGAAGCAATAGCAAAATGTCCATAGTAATTTTGACAGCATAACAGTAATGTAATTGATGGATATCAAATGCTGGAGTCATGTCTTCATTTTATAAGAAATGAGAAACTCATCAACTTCCTCAATTGGCACGCCAAAAGACAACCATTTGAATTCTCCTTATTTTCAAATTTCATAAAAATATATTCCTCATAAAGTGGCGTCCACTTTCCTCCAAGCATAAATTAAAAAATATAAAATATTAATATCACCTTATGACAAGGCGTACCCTTCAAGTCCCCTTTTTAAAACAACTTGCAAGTTGTATCCTTAGGCCAAGGGGGTCAATTGAAAAATATAACACTTATGCCAATACTTAGTAAATTTCAACAATTAAGGCTTGAGAGGAAGATATTGAAACAACCAATAATATGCTCACTGAAGAGAAGACTGAAGACAACCAACTGCATACTGCCACAACCATCATTTACTAAAAATAGTAAATAAAATGAAATGCTACAAAAGCCAAGCCCATGAAACCCTAATTTCCACCTCATTCCAGTCCACGGGTTCCGGAATAGACTGAAGAATGCCAATGCTGATCACTGATGAGAAGGGGACATTACAGTCCGCCCTCCTTGAAATTGCTTGTCCCCAAGCAACTGCAAAGATGGATGCAACAAAATCTGTTCACCTTCCCACGTAGCATCTTCAATAGGCAAATTCCTCCATCTCACCAAATATTCTTTGATTGTCCTTCTTCTCAAAGAACGTTCGCTAGTGTCAAGGATCTCTTCTGGAATCAACACTAAATGACCTTCCTCATCCAATGGAGGTAATTCTGATGTAGCCACCACATTGTGTCCAATTGCATTCTTGAGGCGAGACACATGAAAAACATTATGTATTTTGCTTTCAGCTGGAAGTTCCAACTCATAAGCAACTTCACCAATCCTTTTGGTGATTTTGAAAGGACCATAAAAGCGTGGATTCAACTTTTTTGCACCACTCTTCTTGAGAGAAGATTGTCTATATGGCTGAAGCCTCAAATAGACCATGTCCCCAACTTCAAAAGACCTTTGCACACGCTGCTGATCAGCGTATAACTTCTGCTGATTTTGAGCTTGTTGCAGATTTTCCTTAAGAGTCTTCAAGATGTCCTGGCTTTGTTGCAACATATCCAAAGCCTGTGGGGCTCTACTATCACCAAACACTAGATCAACAGAGTTAGTAGCCTCATAACCATAAAGAGCCTTAAAAGGAGACATCTTAATTGACATGTGATAAGAAGAGTTGTAACAATACTCTCCTAAATGAAGCCATTTAATCCAAGCTCGCTGCTGTCCTGAAACATAGTTCGTTAGGTAGCCCTCTAACCACTTGTTAACAATTTCTGATTGCCCATCTGTTTGTGGGTGATAACTTGTGCTTGGAGTAAGCACTGTCCCACTCAATCTGAAGATCTCCTGCCAAAAAACACTTAGGAACTTGATGTCCCTATCACTGACAATTGTTTTAGGCAACCCATGCAAACGGAACACCTCTCTAAAAAACAGCTCAGCCACTTGAGCTGCTGTAAATGAAGTGGTAACAGCAAAGAAATGAGCAAATTTCGTTAGTCTATCAACCACAACAAATATACAGTCACGTCCTTGCACCTTGGGCAACCCCGTGATAAAATCCATGGCAATACTTTCCCACTTCTGATTTGGAATAGGCAAGGGCTGAAGTAAACCAGCAGGAAAAGAGTGTTCATTTTTATTCCTTTGACAAGTAGGACACTCTCTAATGTAATTCAAGACTTCATCTTTCAAACCTTTCCAAGTGAATCGTTCTCGAATCTGCTTGTAAGTCTTGAAAATCCCTTGATGACCAGCAAGGGGAACATCATGAAAAGCTTGTAGAATCTTTTTCTTAAGCTTAGATTCTTGTACTAAAAAGATTCTATCTTTATAATAAATTAATCCATCAACCAACTTATACCTTCCATCAACCAATTGACCTTCTAACAAGCTGGTTGCAAACTGATTTTTAACATAATCAGCAGCAATTAATTCTTTCCAATCTGCTGATAACTCACAAATTGACTGCAAATGAGGCCTTCTAGAAAGTGCATCAGCAACTATATTATTTTTTCCTTTGACATATTCAATGTCAAAGTCATATGCTTGGAGTTTACTTACCCATTTTTGCTGCCTTTCATTCAATTCCTTTTGGCGCATGAAATGTTTAAGACTGTTGTGATCAGTCTTAACAACAAATTTACTTCCCACCAAGTATTGACGGAATTTAGACAATGCATGCATGATGGCAAGCATCTCTTTGTCATAAATAGAGTAAGTTTTTTCTGCCTCTCTCAACTTTCTACTCTCGAAGACAATAGGATGTTTGTCTTGCATTAGGACAGCTCCAACTCCTTCTCCTGAAGCATCACATTGTAATTCAAAAGGTTTTGAGAAATCCGGAAGTGCCAATACTGGACACGAACTCATGATTTGTTTAAACTTATCAAAAACCTCTTGTGCTTGCTTAGTCCAAAGAAAAGCTCCTTTCTTTGTAAGATCTGTCAAAGGTGCAGCTTGATGAGAATAACCTTTTACAAATCTTCTATAGAATCCACATAACCCTAAAAAACCTCTCAAATGAGAAATAGTCTTAGGAGTTGGCCAATCAAGAATGGCCCTTATCTTTTCTAGATCCACTTTCACACCCTTTGAGCTGATAATGTGGCCAAGGTATAAAAGTTCTTCCATCCCAAACTCACACTTTGACTCTTTGGCGAATAGACATTCCGCCTCTAAACTGGTAAGCACTTCTTCCAAATGCTTAAGGTGCTCTTCCCAAGACTTACTGAATATGAGAATATCGTCGAAGAAGATGAGCACAAACTTCCTCAACTGCTGTCTAAAAATCTTGTTCATACAAGAGTGGAATGTGGCTGGAGCATTTGTCAAACCAAAAGGCATGACAAGAAATTCAAAATGCCCAAAGTGGCATCTAAATGCTGTCTTTTCTATATCCTCCCTCATTCTGATTTGGTGATATCCTGAACGAAGATCAATCTTTGAGAAGAACATTGCCCCATGGAGCTCATCAATAAGCTCATCAATCCTAGGGATAGGATATCTATTCTTGATGGTTTTCTGATTTAATGCGCGATAGTCAACACACATACGCATTGTACCATCTTTTTTTTTGACCAGCACTACTGCTGAAGCAAATGGACTCTTGCTTGGTCTAATAAAACCACTTTCCAACAGCTCCTTGATGGCTTTTTCAATTTCATCTTTCTGCCTCTTTGGATAGCGGTAAGGTGTAGTAATGACTGGTTTTGCTCCTTCTAATTCAATCACATGTTCAGAACCTCTTTCAGGAGGTCTTCCAGGAGGTAAGCTTCCAAAGACTTTACTTTTCTTTGAAAGTAAGGCTTGAATATCAGGATGATATTGCCTTTTTTCCTCAACCGGATCAGCTGGTAAAACCATACATTCAGCAGCCCATTCAACTTGATCATGGCGGATCAGCCTTTCCATCCTTTTCAAAGACACAATTCGAGGGCCTCCATTTGACATCCCTCTTAACACAACCTTCCTTCCATTTGACTGAAATTTCAGCTCCATGGTTTGCAAATTCAATGTGATCTCACCAAGAGATCACAGCCATTGTATGCCTAACACAACATCAGTGTCTCCTATACCCACCACATAAAAATCATCCTTA
>VDFB02366284.1:0-12335 GCA_007258455.2 Sequoia sempervirens | reverse complement strand
TGAGAGTTTTGAGCAAGTTTATAATTAACCCTAGTAGAGAGCATTAGACTTTTGTTCAGATGGTGTTTAGATATTTGCATGGTACTTCAGATTGCTATTTGGTTTATCATGGTACTGATGTTGTGGATAAGTCATTGGACATATAGGGTTTTGTTGATGTAGATTGGGTGGGTGACTTGGATAGTCGTAGGTCAAATAGTGGCTATGTTTTTACTTTGTTTGGAGGTGCAATGAATTGGATGAGTAAGAGGTAACCTACAGTTGCATTGTCCACCAATGAAGCAGAGTATATGGATTCTACACATGCCTCTAAGGAGGTGGTATGGTTACAAAGACTTAGTAATGCCATTGGTTTTGATTGTAGGACAATGAGGATTGGATGTGACAGCCAGAGTGACATATGTTGAGCCAAAAATCCTATGTATCATGCTCATACTAAGCATGTTGATGTTCGGTATCACTTTGTGCGAGAAATGGTTGAGAATGGTAAAGTTTTGATTGAGAAGGTTGAAACTTTGGATAATATTATAGATTCTCTCATGAATCTAGTGACTTCAAATAAGTTCTCTTGGTGCAAGAAGGCCATGGGCCTTGATCATTGTAATTGATTATGCTTTATTTGTATCGCATGGATGTAATTGCAATGTATAATGTCAAGTGGGAGAATGTTAGGATAGGTGACATTATAATTGCTATCCTAAGTTGATTTATGTGTCTCCACATTCTTTGGAAAGTGTTCTAGGGGACATGAGGGAAAAAATATTTATTATTTATTTTCCTATGACAAATTGTAATTTCATTCAAAGAGGTGGACCCTTTATGATGGCAGTTACAGAGCATCCCGAGAGAATATTCCTCTTGGGAATCCAACTTTGTGAGTGGGGACCACTTTGGTGTGCATGTCCTTGCATGTTTTGCATGCTCTTGCATGGTTGGGTGCCCAGGTTTGCATGTTGATGCATGTTCTTGCATGAAGCCGTCAGAGGCACCAGAGAGTTATGGAGCACCAGTTTTGACCAATTCTAATTGGCTATGGGTTAGGCACTCATGTGAAGGCCATGTGATAATTTAATATTTTATTCTATGTTTATGGGCTATCCACTAAGGGGGTGTAGGATTTTCCAAGTGGTTTTTCTTGTTTTTTTGGGATAGCATTTGTGGTATTCTCTCCCACAAACTTCTAATATTGGAGCCTTTAGATGGTGGTTTGTAATAATTTTTTTGCAAGTTGTTAGAGTGATGAAGTGATATCGAATTACGTAGAGGATTGTTGTATTGATGTACTTCCTTGAAGATTAATACAAACATTGGATCTCTTTGGGTGTGGAGTTTTTTCCCACAAGGGTTTCTCCACATATATCTTGTGTCACTTGTGTTTGATGACTTGTGGTATTGCAGATTTTCTTTCATTATTACAATATTGTCAATCACATAATCTTTCTATGGTAATCTTGAATATATAATTTCATATTGCTGCAAGTTATACCTTGTTTTCCAATAATTTTGTGTATTTCAAATATTTTGTCAATATAAGTTATATGTAGAGATTTCATTTGACTAGTCAAAATTTTGTGTTATATTTGTTTGATTTCATATTTATTGCTTCAACAATCTTAATCATTTTTTTCTTATTTATTGGTGTTCCATTTTTTAAATTTGATTAAACAATCTCTACTTTTATAAGAATAAAAAAGTTTTATTAATAAATGTGATTTAAGTTTATTTGTGTATTTTTAATTTAATCCAGACATTAATTTTAAATTAATCCTCATCATATTCTTCCTTGGTCTCCATGTCCTAAGTTTTATTCATTTCCTAAAAAATTTAGTCGATAGGCTACATATAGTGTAAAATTTGAGCCTGAAACAAGTCTCACTCCTGCAAACCACTGTTTAGTTGCCAGAAAACAAGTTTCAACTGTCGTTTATTGGTAAATCAACTATCATTTAATGGTAAAAGATTCCAAAATATCAGGTAAAATCCTCCAAAATCTCACTTATCACATAAAAGCCAAATAAATATTGATTTGACAACTAGATGGGAACATTCTATTTCCCTTTGCAGTATTTTTTGTCAATTTGATGGCAACTTTCTTTTTTCATTTGCATCGCTTTATGTTTTAAATCAATATGCAAATATTTCATAATCAGATAATACTTAATTTATTTAAGGAAAAAATCTAAATTTTCCTAAGTTTATTTCATTCCATTATTTAGTACTTATTATTATTAATAGAGTGTTACCTTAGCTAAGAAGGTGATTAGAATGGGTTACTATTGGCCTACCATAGAATATGAGGCTAATCAATTTGTGAAAAAGTGCTTACAATGTCAGCAACAATGACCTCATCCATGCTTCATCTCAAAAACTTTAACCTATCACTACACCATGGCCTTTCTCATAGTGGGGGCTCAATCTCAAGGGGAAGATAACACTTACCTCATCTAATGGCCATAAATTCATAATCACCACCACTGAGTATTTTAGGAAGTAGATAGAATCCATTCCAATGGCATATATCATAGGAAAACAAAAATCCAAATTCATCATGAACTACCTAATTTTATGCTACAGTTTTCCACAAATCATTATCACAAATAATTAAATGCCTTTTAAAATCCAAGATGTTCAAGAAATTTGCAACCAATTCCATATACAACATCATTTATGTACACCTTACTACCCTCAAGGAAACGGTCAAGATGAAGCATCTAACATAACCATCATCAAGATCTTGAAGAAGACTATTAATGACACTAGTCGGGATTGACACTTACAATTGAACCCCATCTTGTGGGCCTATCAAACTAGTATCAGGACACCCACTAGTGTTGCTCCCTATTCCTTGGTATATGAAACTAAAGCTATCCTACCCATTGAGGTTAAGCTCTCATCACTGAGAATTTCATTTCAACACCTACTTGATGATCAAGAATATAGGACCTCTAGATTGAATGAACTTGAGTTGTTGGATGAACATCGTCTGGAAGCACTAAAACACTTACAAGCATATCAAAATTGACTACGTAGAAGCTAAAACAAAAGGATCAAAGGATGACACTTCCAAGTAGGATATCTCATTCTTAAAGAGAATTAGAAAAATTAGTTGGATTAGGATAGCAAAAGGAAGTTTGAACCTAACTGGTTGGGACCTTTTGTCATCACTACAAGCTATGGATCTGGAGCATATTAGTTAGCCACGCCTGAAGGGGATCCCTTGCAGGAACCTATCAACAGTAGTCATCTCAAGAGGTTCTATGCCTAACCCATGAAGGGTGTATTATTCCAAAAATCCAAAAAAAAAGGATAAAAACAATAAAGAGAAAAATCATCCTCTAGTAAAAACCACTTCAGTGGTTCTTTGGGCAAGTACCTTGGTAAAAACCTAGAAAATAGGCACCTCATGTAAATAAGCACCATATACCATCTATCCAATACTCTTTGCATCCAATTATAATAAAATATCCATGCATCCATCTTTCATCTGTCCATCTCCATCCCTATCATGGCTTGGTGTTGGATGAGTATCTATACCTATTAGTACTACTTGGAATTATCCTAAGATCAGTTTGTCCTGGCTATACTAAAGTATTCTAACACATGACTGGGGGCATTTTTCTACACCTAGTCATGAACATGGATTCTTGTATATCACCTAAGTCATCTAAATCTTGAAAATCTTAAAAACATTTAGATAACTTGAAAATCTCAAAAAACATCCAAATAACTCCAAAACATCCATAAAATATCAAAATATCAAAAACAACATTATTGTCCATCTAGGTATGTGCTAGTCCAAGTCCAAATAATCAAACTATGAAGCCTCTACTTATTCACATAGGCAAGGTCATTAGAGATGAGCCCTCAAAGAATAGGTCTAACCCTTAGGTCCTATTCTCCCTATCCAAACATGTTGAAAATTCAAAAACAAACTCGCAAAATGTCAAAATACCAAAAAACAACCTCAAAACATTTCAAGAAAGTCAAAAACATTAGAAACATTTGAAAATAAACCCAAAACATTCATCCATCCCATCTCATTTTCATTCGTAATAAACTGTCATCCATAATAAACCTATCGTCATCCTCACCTTTGGCAAAACAATAGAAGCAAATACACTAGTTGAAACACAAATTTTCACGTAAAGTCATTAATATTAATCATTGTTAAACATTTCAATTAATCTTCATATCAACAACCTAAAACATTTGAACAAATAAACATCCAATGAATGTCTTAACGGACATATCTTTCCTATAGTAGACATCATTTCGGATGTCAACTAAATCAACTCTCTGGCAAGAGATATGATGACATTGATATTTTTTTATTTTTGATCTTTTCTTTTGGTTTTATATTTTTGTCTCATTCACATCGCTCATTCAAAATGCCTTGATCTTCATTATATTAGTATGTCTAGAAGGGTACGCAATGGGGATTTTTCATTACTTTTGATTGATGTGTTCGTTGGATGTTCTTGCAATACAACCTTGGAAAATACTTGCCTTGTGTGTGTAGGGATAGTCTTGAGTACTAAAACTAGTAAATATTAGGTTATTTATACCTTTTTTGTATTGGTCTCCTTACTTAGATAACTTCATTCTCTCACATGATCAAACAAGGTTTTTGAATGTTAGGTATGAAAAAGGATACTCCTATCTGTTTGTAGAGTCAAAGTCCATGCAATAGATACAACATCATCTTGGTTCATCATACCTTGGTGCGTCGTGTCTACTTGCTATATCAAAATAAGGATTGCTCTATATTATGTTGCATAACCTAAAAAGAAAAAGCAAAATCATCTATCCTATCTCATCACATAATCAATAAAATCTCGAAATAATCATAGATTTATTAGTATCCTGATCATCATCATCCTATTCTATCTAATCATTTTATTCTATTATAATCATCTCATTCTTCTATCCATACTAACATTTCTATCCAAGTATCATGACATAACAAAAATATATGCATCCATGTCCTGCATCCATAAACCGTCAGTCATATGATGCATATCATAACATCCATCCTACATAATCATCATATATCATAGGAAAATACAAAAAGGAAGTCATGAAACATATCATATTGTATATCTCATCATAACATCTGCATCCATACATGTATACATCATGCATCCATAATCATACATCATATACAATAAAAGATCAATGCATACAATAACATCATAGCATGGTCACATTAATAATCACTCATCTCATATGTCATCAAAAAATGACTATCATGATACATATCAAATGTGTGTGATATACATCAAAATATGCAATTAGGCTATCCATAGCCGATGAATGTGTATACATCATAAAAATTTGTCTACATCAACATATAGATACAAAAAATGTCTATATACAATCACACTACCCTGAGCTCCCCCAATCCTCTTGATCGAGAGGAGGCTAAGCTACTGGTGGCCCCATCAACTGTCTATGATGCCCCTGTCCATCTGAATGACCCTGTGATGGTCCCTTGACTGATCCACCCTCTAATATACTAGGACCCATGACACTCCTATGTGAATAATTAGGATGTCATCTATGTACTACCACTGCCATATGATGCAGAGTCCTATAGTATGTGGACTCACTCTTTAATCCTCAAATGCCCTCTATATGTTATGTCAAAGGGATCGCCTATCCTTGTGCATGTGCAACAACCTCTAGTTGTTTCCTGCGTGTTGTCTCTTGGGATATTTGAAGCTCAACTTGCTATCATTGAGTCACCTTTGTATCTCTCTCTGACCGCACCTGATCATGCTCCTGTTGGAATCCATTATGCTCTTGGCATGATTGGTCTCTCTCCTGTCAAAATCCATTATGCTCTTGGCATGCCTGATCCCTCTCCTGAAGTGTAGTCTGAAGTCTCTGATCATGCCCCCTACAATAGCGACCACCTGTTGTTGTTGGTGCTTGGGCTATTGGTGGACCCTATCTATGATCATGTCCCAGTCCTCTACTCTAGGGACCTCTACCTTGGCCCTCTGTCACTGTCAACACTATTTTTCGAACTCCTCTTGTCGTCTCTTTCCCTCTACATCCCCCTAGTTGGATCTGTAAACCTAAAAGGAATGTGTGTAGAAAACCAAGCATCATAATCAATTGTAGTGCTCGGATCCACTAGACCATCTACGTAAACCCATGGTACTGAAGCTAGGTGGTCAAAATCTATGGTAGTTGTATGAACTACCACTATTTGTCCCCTCTGCCTACTCCTTTATAGTATGTGCAAACACTGCTTGGTAGTTGTCTCTGGGAACATCCTGCTACTCCTTGAACTACCATCTAATCCTATCAGGAAGGTATCTCTCTAAGATGCATGGAGTGTGATCGATGAGCCACTAAGTCTATCTACAATAGGGGAGATGCTCATCGTCATCATCCTAGGTCTCTACTTATAATCAGGGCCTCTAAGTGAACTTAGTCACATCATCGATCGCTCTCCTCTAGTGGGGTAGCTCCCCCATGTGATGGTGTGTCAACATCCTCTCGTATCTGAAAATGAAGAGCTCCCTAGCATCTCAGTGTAAATCCCCAACTAGCTTGAGCACTACGATGTGCCCCCATGCCCAGATATGAAGTAATGTAGCACTTGCAGATAAGTTGGTGGCCCCCCTATACACCACTTGATGCATGTCATGATAGAGGTGTGCAAGAATGTAGGGGCCCCAAGAAAAAATAACTCCATCCTCAAGGATCCTCTCTAGGACCCTCCCCCATCTAAGGCTAAATTTTTGAGAACGTCTATCTAACAAGAGTCTACCCATGATAAGTCTAATGATAAAAATGGTAACATTGTCAAAACTCCAACGTAATCCCTAAGGTCCACCTATCCCTCCTCTAGCTCGATCTCATTGTCCATCAGCACACGCTCCAGAGCCTCAAATCCACGATACACATCATAAACAACTCACTCGCCATGAATAGGCACCCTAAGTATCCACCACAAATCCTCAAGTGTAATTGTGACCTCACCAGTCAGAAAGTGGAAGGAAGAGATCTTGGAATGCCATCTCTCAACCACTACAGTGATGAGTGCTAAGTGTACCCAAATCTCAGGCATGCAAAGAACATAGTATAAATTGCATGCATGAAAAACTCAATCTCCATAGAAAAAAAGGCGGTCATCCTCTCCAAAATTTGTGGTCTCCACTCTTGGGAAATGAGAGGGTCTAAAATAGCCTGCAAGCATAATACTAACAATGTCAATTTTCCAAAAAAAATGTAAAAATCTAAGTCAAAATATCGAAAGAATAAAAGCGATCCTTTTTGCAAAGGCGTCACACTACCACTTGTAAAGGTGTCACACTTTTGGAAAGGAGTTGCACTGTCAAGCAAGAACATAGGCATCACACTTTTACAAAGGCGTCACACCTAGATTAAAAAAAAAAGCACTACAAAATTTTAAAACCCTGACGCCTATGCAAAGCCCTGATTCCTTTGACAAAGGCGTTGTGACAAAGGTGTTGTGTCGGGTCACAAAGGTGCATCGATAGGTCACAAAGACGCATTGATGGTCTACAAAAGTGTTGCAGTAAAGTGACACCTTTTTTCACATAACTTCAAGCCTACATTTAGCTATTTTGAAATGTGTGAAAACAAAAGTTAAAGCGATACATATTGGACCACCTGAGCTAGCTGGTCTCTGGAACTGACAAACTCGATCAACTTTGTGCAAGGCTCGAACAACATGCACCATGGTGTCAGGGTCTCCACAAGATCTAAGGACTGGAATCTCAAAGGGCTCTAAGATGTCTTGAAACAAAGTATGAAAATGAGGCTAAAATTCACCCAAATGAACATATATGCTTAGCAAAACCTTGGGTTTCGCCCTGCAACTCATTTTCCATCCTTGCCTATCAATCCTAATTAGTATTGAGGATTCCTAGGACTTATTTTTCATTCTCTTCTCAATAGAACTACTCTCATCATCATGTTGCGGTCTTGACCCAAAAAATTAATTTTTTCAGTTGATCTCTTAAGGGGGCAGCACACCATTATTCCTTCATTCGCTAGGGCACCGTGGGGCATCAAGTAAAATCAAGGGAGTTTTTAATTTTTTTTTCAAGCAACATCAGGTCTTTGAAACAACGCAATAGGTACATTGCTTCAAAGAGGGGAAAAATGTAGACACCTAAAATTGTCTTATATATAACACATCTCAATTTCACTTACTAACCTCATTTTCCTCATTATCAGCTAATTTCCTTCATTTAATTGAATAATGTCCAATTATTTAGTTAAATGCACTTTGTTCCCCTATTAATTGAATAATTAAGGTTATTTGATTAATTCATCATTTTCACACTAATTTCCCTCTTGATTAAATAATTCCCAATTATTTAATTAAAAATCTTAACTCCTCCATCCTCACAATTAAATAATTTTCATAATTATTTAATCGGCTAATTTTCCTCCAACTCTCCAACTTGCACAAAGAATATTCCCTTTTCAAATTAAAATTCTTCCCTCTAGTTCAAAATATCTCCAACCTATTTCCATGAAATTAGGGATATTTTGGGCTCTCATGAATCCTCAACCATTGATCCTCCTTGATCTTCACTCACCTCCTTGATTTACTCTTATCCATTGATCCTAAAATCAAATCTTGATTGTTGATTAGAATTTCCAAAATCTATAAAACAAGCCATCATCTACATGAAAACCATTCACAATCCTCATAAGCATAGGCACTCTCTAGAATTCTTGAGCCAATCTTGAGCATTTTAGAGCACCTATTTTGTGAATCATACCTCTCATATCAAGATTTTTCAGCATGAATTATGCATAATTTGAGCAATCCACATCACAAATATTCATCAATCCACAATGGGATTGAAGGTTTGCACATTCAGTTTGGTTAATTGCTTTGATTGGATTTCAATTCTTTAGATTAAACCATTTGAATGCTTTGCAAATGAATTTCACTGAGTATGGGTTTGTATGATCTCAATTGTGTGAGTTCTTAGTGTTTTTAGACTCTAATTACTTTATTCATGCTTACTTACTTCCCCTACAACATATATATGTGACATTGGCGAGTTTTCCCAATGTGGAATTATTATGTGACATTACCGATTTTCCCAATATGGAATTGTGATGTTATATTGGTGAGTTTTCCCAATGTGGATTTATGATGTGACATTGGTGAGTTTTCCCAATGATGGATTGTGATATGTCATTTGTGTTTGAACCATCTTGAGATATTGGATGAGTGCTTTATAGGACATGTATGTTGAGTGTATTCTTTGTGTATGGTGTGTGTGTAAGCCTTCTCCCAATGTATTTGGCATCAGTGAGGTGCTTTTGGCCCATGTGATTATCTCCTAGCATGGTGGGAGTGCATCCTTTTTATTCCATGAGGTTGGGTGTGTGTTGTTGTGTAAGTGTGATATGTTGTTATCACATTAACGACATTGTTGTCATTGTTTAAAAAATAGATGTTTCGTCAAGTTTTGTTCTGAGTGATTTGGCTTGGGGAATTAAACTTGGAGTGGTTATAAAACAATAGTTAAGCACTTTAAGTGAATTAGTTCTCACATGGACCCACTTTCTTATAAACAAATGTAAGACCATGGATCTATAAAGTAGGCCTTTCATATTTGTAGGCTACCCAAATGGTGTCAAGAGTTATTGGATCCTCTATCCTATCACACACGAGTTTTTCATTTAGAGGAGTGTTCACATTAAGGGGGGATCTTCAAGTTACAATATTAAAACTTCTCATTGAGGGGGGATCTTCAAGTCACATTGGATTCACTTAGGATGGATGATAGTAAGTTTTTGAGGATTTAGATCCAAATAGGTAGATTTTGGATGATGAGAACTCTTCTTCCACTTTGGGTGTTGCAAGTGATGTAATGAGAATTCACCTCCTCCATATCCTAGTAATAATTCAAAGGTATTCTATAACTTTAGGTCTACTTTATTATTGACAAACATTATAGACTATAGGAAATTAGGTTGGGAATCCATTAGACACTGGGTAAATAGGTTCATAGTTCTGGAGACTTCCAAATGTTTATATTTCTTTTGTCTTTGATCCATAGTCTTTTTAAGAGGCATATGGAATTCTTGAGTGGGAAACAACCATGTAGTAGAAAATTCCTTGGTTAAGAGACATACTTGGATCTTGCCCCTTCATAAGGGAAGGAGACTTATTTGATGCAAGTGCACTTTGAAACCTTTGTACTAGTTGCACAAATTAAATCTATTTGACTCACACTTGTTACTGTTGTAGCACATCACTAGGAGGTTCACTAGATGGACATGAAGAGAATGTATTCATGGAAGCCTTAAGGGGAGATATATGGAGTAACCATAGAGTTTTCTAGAAGAATCTCCCATGGTTTACATACTTTTAGTTAGGATTGGTATGTTAAGATGAATTGTTTCCTTCTCATCGTTGGGTTTTCTCATTTCCATTTAGATCCAAACATCCAAATTTTATAATAGGATGATTCTCTCATCATTTTTGTTTTATATGTTGATGAAATTGATTATAGGGAGTTCTTCTTCATCCATCTTAATAGTAAGAAGTACTCTTGATGATAGGTTTTTCATGATTGAATTGGGCTTGTTGTATTATTTTCTTAATAATGAGATATATTAATCTAATTTTAGGATTACCATTTCACATTCTAAGTATTCTCTTGATTTTATCTCATAATTTCAATTGACAAAGTACAAGTTAGCTTCAACTCACTTTATTTCTAGAGACTGAATTGAGGCTTAGTGCTCTTCAATTGTGGTTGATGGTACCTTATGTCAATTGTTTGGGTCCTCATTGATTTGACTCATACAAGGCTTAGTATTTCATATACTATGGACATGGTCTATGGGTTTATGTAGGAGCCCCATGACTTGTATTAAAAGGTATTCAAGTGGATTTTCAATTACATTTAGGTTACTCATAGTTTTTGGATTCACTATGTAGTAGACATTGATATTGACTTAATGGAGTATACATATTCATATTGAGTAAGCAATAATCAAGATTATAAGTTCAATTTAGGTTATAGTTTCTTGTAATGCAGCGTTATTTTTACTATCCTAAATGATGAAAAACAAAAAGAAATGAAACAAGGAGAAAAACAACACGACAATACCTCAAGACTAGCTTAAGTTGACTTGAACAAAATAAAGATAAAAACCAGATTATACCTTGTTCAAGTGATCTTCTTGGTTGGCCCTTTGATGTAGCTTGAATGTGTGCTCCTTGATGGAAAATATGATGAAAATGGGTGCAAAATAGTGAGAATGCAATGAGGATTCAAATGATGAAGTTGGGTATTTTGGTGAGTGTATGAAATGGATGCAATATGAGATTCAAGAGTGCAATAATGGTGAATGCAAGAGTTTTAATGAGAGTATGTTGAATGCTTGTGAGTTGTGAGAGCTTGAAATGAAATTGTGAATGTGTGAATGAATGAAAATGAGAAAAAATCTTCCATTTTAAGGGAAGATTATCTAAAGGAATCAACAGTATGTATTTTTCCAACATGGGCAAGATGAAGGGTTGTGGTGAGTTGAGGACTCACAAGCCCTCACATCTTGCCATGTGGAAGAGGATGTGTCACAAGCACAAGTGAGTTGGAAAAAGGACATGTGAGGTGGAGGTACTTGCAAGTACCTTGGGATTAGGGGAAGATCTCCTTAAAAAGGAAGTTCTTGTCCCCATATGAGGGTGATGGCGACAAGTGAGAAATCTTAGAAAGTCCTCTTATCAGCATGGGGATGAGAGAAGTTGTTGGGAATAAAATGTGAATTTTAAATTCACATGATTGGAACAGAAAAGTGGTTGGAAGAATAAATGTGAATTTTAAATTCACATGATGAGAAGTACCTTGTGGATAAGACAAGGTCCTTATAAAGGAAGCCCTTGTCCCATGTGACTTTTGTGACAAGTGAGAGAATTTAGAATTTCCCAACAACTTGCATGGGGAAGAGAAATGCATTGAATGAATAAATGTGAATTTTAAATTCACATGGGGAAGAGGTGAAGGCTCAAAAAGGAAAGCACTTATGAAGGGTTGACTTGGAGGACATGCCAAAGATGGCATGTGATTAGATTAAGGTTGTGCAAATAGGTGATTAAGAAGATTAATGAGGGATTAGAGACAAGTGGACAAATATGGAGGATGTGACATTAATCCTGATTAAAGGTGTGCACATCCTAATCATGGATTAATTAGACTAATCTTGATTAGATGAAGGTTATGGAGGATGTGACAAGGAGAGAGAAAAGTGGGAATTTAAAATTGATTTAAATTCAAAAGAAGTTAATGACTAAATTAAATAAATTCATATATTTATTT
>VDFB02366283.1:0-20315 GCA_007258455.2 Sequoia sempervirens | reverse complement strand
AAAATTCAAAGCAAATATGTCAAAAATTTGCCAATTGGCTAAACCATGCTTTTTTTATTTTGTTAAATTTATTAAATTAAAAACTTGTAACTTCAGCACAACTATTGCTAAAAAAATATAGCTCCTGTAAAACACTGTACAACTACAAACAATAATGGAAATGATCTATTATGAATTGTACCCCAAAATGTCGAATTTCAAAACTGTTTACACAGTACTTTTCTAATTTAGCCCAGGGTACTTCAAAAATCATATCATGCATATTTTTGGGACTCTGCAAATTTTGTGAAAACCATATTGTTCCAAGCCAAGTCGGTCTTAGCAAGTATAGTTGTCTCCACTCAAGAACTCACCACTTACTAATAAAACACCCAAAAATAAAGGAAAAAAAAAAACATTTGTAACTGATAACCTATGTTCCACAAGGATGTGTCCAGTAGGAATTTTCACCCATACCTGCATTGGGGACATTTCAGAGAAATAGGGACTGATGATTAACAAGGTAAACAGCACAATGAATATATTACCAAAACAGAGGTTTAACCAAAGAAGGTATGTGATTGAGCCAATAAAATTAATATACCAATGAAGAAGCAAACATAACAAATGCAAAACAAATTTTGTTGGAGAAACCCTTGCAAGAAGAAATTCCACCACCAAAGAGACTCGAGCTTGCATTAATTTCAACATGTGTATACGCCAATATAATTACTTATCCCTTAACAGTATATTGATAACATAAGAGTACCTACAAAAAGACCTTGCAATCCTCTATCTCATGCCTCCAATATATATAAAAGTCATATACTAGAAACCACCAAATGGTATCCAAAACTATGAGTCAAAACCATGAGCCATAGCAAACATCCAGTGAGTCCATAGTTGTGGTCAAGCAACCCAGAATAGTAACTCCTCTTACAAATCTTACACTATCATGTCCTCTTCTTGAGCTAAGGAAATAATTTAATTTAAGTTGCCAAAAAAGTAACTTTATGTGCATCAAAAGCAACTTATATTTTATTATTACATTATAAAGCACCCAAGAGTTATCTATCACATCCCCACATCAGCCACCTCCATGGTGGATGACTATGGGGGAAAACAAACAAATAAATAAAATTAACATCTCATTCCAAGAGGAGCTGTGGGACCCTGGAAGAGCACACTATGCTAATACACGCTACACAGTTCAAGTTAACATTCCATGTTAACAAGTTACACATAAATAAACAGGAAAAACAATATGATATTGTCAGTCACTGTAAGGTTGTGCCCAGACATATCAGTCTAGCTGCTTCATTATTAGTGCCACCATGATTTTAACACCGTATTTACTCCTGCTGTACTTTCTACATGAACTTTTACTTCAAAGCCTAAAGATTTTGACCCTTTGAGGGCTGTGCCTCCACAATGTAATAGACAGAGACCATGCATGAACTAAAGGAATGGTGACCAGGGGTGAAGAAGATGCTACACAATTAATAAGGCATAGCACCCCCACCATTTTCGTGCAACCTTCACCTGAATGGAGGGTCCAAAATACAATGCACAGGGAAGGAGATTAGGGACGTCCATTAATGCAATTGGCAGGTGTAAATGCCAAACTCAACAACCTTTGACTGTGTTCCCCTGACTGCACCATAATAAGAGCTTAGACAAGCATCAAGCGGAGGAGAGAGGATTTCCATGAGAAGAATGGGTGGCATTGCAAGTGTGAAAGGAGAGAAATACAAAAATTGCCCTCAAATTCTTGTTCTGATCATCTTTCGGTCACAATCTCTCCTATCTTATCCTTTTTGGGAGCTTTTGTTCAAATTCGTTGTTGCTGCCATCTCAAATATCTCCACACAAATAGAACAACCTATAGGATTGGGAATTAGAAGAATGGTTTCCGCTAGAAGAAGTAAAACAATAATAGCAAATGGAGGAACAGGAAGGGTTGAATGGCATGTAAGAAAGAGCAGGAAAAATGAAGGAAAAAGACAAAAATTGAGGCATGTGGAGTTGTGACAAGTTTGGGAAGGCATTCTGCAGACTGGGCATGGTGTGAACATGACCTACAAGTGTATCACGCCCTCATCACCAGGGATTGGTTGGTGTAAAAGCCATACTCCACAACCTTGATAGCATCCTCCCTACCTGTGCTTGAGTTCGAGTTCCAGAGACTGAGGACAAAATTGAAGAAATTGGTGATACCTGTGGATTTACTAGAGCAATATATGCAGGATAATTCTTCGACAAAGCTAAGAAGTATATTTTATTCGTACATTGCCACTTAATTCTCATTTTTATTCATTGCGTAAATTGGCCTGCAAATATTCCACTCTGTTATAGAATAGTTTGACTACCGTGTTTAAAGGGTATCTATGCAGCTCATTCATATTGGCCTCTGATCAAGAATGTCACCATGGTAGTTGAAATAGATGCAAATATAACTTGCAATAATCAAGAGAACCTTTTTAGTGGAATTTTAGATTGAATTACAGTGAATCAACCTTGATAGACCTTTCTCTTGTCTCATTACAACGCTTCCTTAGACGGCAAAGTGGGTCCTATGAAATGTCATGTAACATTTTCATGCATCCAATATTTATATATTTATTTAATAGCTATGTTTATAGCTAAAGAAAAAAATAAAACAGACAATATGAAAGGGAAAGGTCAAAGAAATGTATTTTTAACAATAGACAAGGTTGCCAATATTAAACTATAGCTTATTGTGTTGGTTCTTCCAAATAGAGTTTGGCATGAAACCTTGCTATTGAAGGTATGGAAATATTGTTTTGAAGATTGATCAAAGCAGTATATGGTCTAAAACAAACCCCCCAAGCATTGTCCCAATATGTTAATGCATTTTTAATTGTTGCATTATCTTAGTGACATAGAACTTTAGCAACATAACCCAAACAATCTTGTTTATATTTCCACTATGGTTGAGTACCAAAAAAGAATGCTTCCTTATAGTTGAATAAGGCACTACAATTATACGGTGTATTCATCTTGAAGAAGACAGTTCGAAGGACTACAATAATAGTCCATTACCATTATAATTAGCAATAGTCATAGGACAATGATATGTCATATTTATTCTGCTGGGTTATTCTCATACGTGAATTTTTAAGGGGTTTCTCATGAGTATAATATAGTAGCTCAAGATATCAAGAACCAATACACTTGTAATATCTAAGATTACCAAATCATGTTGTGTTATCACATTCTAACTCTAAATAGATCTCTACGTTATAAAATATAAACTATATGGTATTATCATCAAGGTACCAAATGTTGCACAATATCCTTGATAGGTAATTGTAAGGATTCTAGGCTGCTCGCATTGAATTAGGATTAATATCAATGGGAGGTCAAGTTGAGATCTGGATGTCCTTGTTGGAAGTTCTTCAATATAGGTTCAACATATTGTGAGCTTAGTTAAATGTTTTTCCTACCTCTTGTCAAGCATTAATAATTGAGTGGAGACGTTATTGAAATCAAAATGTTAATAATGTTACTGTTACTTATATTTATTGGGCGAACATCGTCTAATGATAATCTATAGGCTATAGGGTCTTTAGCTAACTTAAGTATGACCCAACCATTGATCATGCCTAAAGCAAGTTTATAGTTATGGATGTATGGCTTTTGTGGGCAACTTCAAGGAAGAAGAAGAAAAATAACAAGAATGTCACATATATGAGCAAAGGGAAACAAATAGATTGCAGCTCAGAGGTTGATGAGAGGCTATTGTGCCATACTTCATAAGGGTGTATGTTTGGTGGATGAAAGCCCTGTTTGGTGGATGAAAGCCCTTCAAATGAAGAGGAACTCACTAAACTCTTCCAAAAGATTCTTTATTTGATACATGCTCTCAGCCAAATCTGATTTCTCCAAAGCTGGTTAACAAGCCTGGTATGAAGGTTGAAGACCATCCACATCCTTATTCCTTAGGGTGGTTGAAGCAAGGAGAGAATCTATACGTGACTAAACAATGGATGCTGCAATTTGGACTCAATCTCGAATTTAGAGATGAGGTGGTTGTAGATGAGATTCTATTGGATGTTTGTGGTGTCATCTTTTGAAGTCCTTGTCTCTATGTCCTAGATGAGTCTCTGTGTCCTAGATGATTATTTCAAATGGAAGAACCAATATAGGCTTTGGTTGAATGGCATGGACTTCACTTTGAATTCTTATGTGGATAGTTCCAAAATATCCATGGTAAATGCTTCACGAGCCAAGAGGCCAATCAATTTGTAATGTCCCCAACTCAAACCAAGATGATTAGCAACAGATTGGCTGTCCTTTCCTTGGATTACCCAAGAGGAAGAGGACATAGAGCATCATTGGGTAAGATATGAAGTCTTTGGCTTGTTCTAAATTCTATTCTTAAGTTGTGTGCATGTTTTTTTATGCAACTTAAGTGAACTTAAATTATTTTAAGTGAAATTAAGTTATTTTAAGTTATGGGCATGTCCTTTTAGGCAACTTAAGAGTTTCCTAGCCAAAGGACTTAAGTTGTCCCTTTTTCATTTACTTAAAGTGACAAATAAAAAATAATAAAATATTATAAGTCACTTCATTAAATGTTATAACATCACTTTATTTAATAAAGTGCTCTTCTAGAAGCTGGAGGTGGTCACATTTGGATTCTTCTAGAAGATTGAGCTGAGCCTTTAAAAGGAGATGAAGGCAAAACATTTGGGCATTATGTGATGAAGATCTCTGTTTATTGCTGCTGCAACTTGGCTTGAGGATTCAAACCCTTAGGTATCCCTGATTTCGGTGAGACATAAGGGCCCTCCCTAGTCGGAAGAGTGTGTTTTGGTGGAAGAACTCCATTTTGTGAAACCCTAGCACATTATTATTTGTGGGCTGCAAGTATTCATCAAGTTTGGAGGCCAAATTTGAGGAGAATTTCAGTGCTAAAGACTCGGATCTGGAAATTTCTACGGCTGCAAATCGTCAATTTCTGAGCATTTGGGGGATGACTCCTGAGGAGCACATAAAAATTAAAATATACCAACTGCTGACCATTTTGGGAGCCTAGTGCAATTTTGAGGGTCGGCTAGGGTTTGGAAATAATTCTGAACCAGTTTGAGATATTTTTGGTGTTAAAAATCTGCATATTTATCTTGGTACAATTTCTCTTAAATAAAGTATGTTTATTTCATATGATCTCTTAAACAATATCAATTTACCCCAAAGTTTGAAAGGTGAGAATGATCCTGGGATTTGTGGATTATGGACCCATAATGTAACTTAGCATGGGATCATGTAATAATTTTGTTGTCGCTTGATTTCTATCAAGTTTATGAATGTAGAGCTACTCTAAAAAAAAGGGCTCAGGAGAAGAAGACCCTTAGATGAAATGATCTATTCTACATATTACGTATAGGAGTGATTTGGGTCCACAAGGCAAAGTTCACTTAGATCAATTTTGTAGGTTACAAGGTAGATCGCATGTGGTATGGGCTTGATTGTACAATTTGCTCTTTATTAGAACAATTGTGCTCTTGCCTTGGGAAATCTTCTGATATTTTTTTTTGATTGCTTGATTTCTTGATGAGTGATGATTGCTTGATTTCTTGAGGGATAGATGAATGATGAACGCTTATCAAATGTCAATGAATTGATTCATCCCTTATACTCATTTCTTGAAGGAGTCACCACCCTTCATGGCTGCCCTTGATAGTAATATTTTACTTCCAAGTTGATTGTTAGATTTATTTCCTACTGATAGTTTCTTTACAAGGAGGTGATTCCCCCTTTTTATATCTTATTGTTGAGAGAGTCATAGTCTTTTATATTTAAACTGTCACAGCTTTTTGCCTTTGAAGAGTCACAACCTTTCATATTAGGAGACACAACCTTCCTCATATCATCACTATTCGTGAGAACCTAAATTAATTTATCTGCAACATTACTTAAGGTTCTATTCTTAATTGAACTCTTCAATGATGTTATGGATGTCTTTCACAAATGAAATGCTCTCCCTTTTATATCACAAGTTTCGAGGGAGTGACATCTTTCCACTTAAGTAGTTACAACTCTTCCTTATTGCATTGGGATACTAATAATAATTCAATGTTAGATAAGTTAAATTTGTTAGTGCTTCTCAAAACAGCCAACGTTTTTAACATTTTCATAATTTTTAAGCATAAAGTAATCATATACATACATGGAGTGATCTTGTTGAAGACACATCCTGCATGAAGCAATCACATAGATACACGCAATACACAAAGCACACATAAGACATGAGGCATGAAGCATACATATGAAGTATATAATACACGTAAATACACGTAATACATGAAGTCTATACATGAAGCATACACATGAATACACGTAATACATGAAGTATACACAGGAAGCATGAACCATACACGCGAATACACGTAAAGCATACACATGA
Organism: Sequoia sempervirens; assembly: GCA_007258455.2. Classification (NCBI taxonomy): domain Eukaryota; kingdom Viridiplantae; phylum Streptophyta; class Pinopsida; order Cupressales; family Cupressaceae; genus Sequoia; species Sequoia sempervirens. The sequence continues at coordinate 13,906 of VDFB02366283.1, read as the reverse complement.
AGCAAGAAGCATCGTGAAGCAGGAAGCATACACGTGAATACATGTAATACATGAAGTATACACAGGAAACATGAAGCATACACGTGAATACACGTAATACGTGAAGCATGCATATAAATACCCATAAGTCACATTAATACATGTAAGCCACAAAGCGTACACATGAATATACGAAGTCACCAAGTATACACATGAATACACATAAGTCACAAGAATGCATGTAATTCATTAAGTATAAGTCACAAAGTATTCACATGAACACACGTAAGTTTGCAAAGTATACACTTGAGTACATGTAAGTCACAAAGTATACACGTAAATCACAAGGTATACATATGAATACACATAAGTCATAAAGTGTTCACATGAATACACATAAGTCACAGAGTATACATCAATATAGGTAAGTCACAAAGTATTCACATGAATACATGTAATACACATGAAAGGCATACACATATAGAAATGCATTATTAGCCTACTTAAGAAGGTTGAATAGTTAGTTCTAATTGAATGTCAATTAAAGTGGGTTTGTCTCGCGGGATGGCAGGAACATGCTCTAATACCAATTGTAATGTCCCTCTCTTGATTTGCCCTATAATTTGCCTACTATTCACAAATTGCAGCAATTTGGGGTTAGGAGTTTGTCTTACCAAATAAATATCTCTTTAATGATGCAATCATGGGTTTAAATCTTGCAATCACCACTTGAACAATATCCATAGATTATCAATAATGCAAGCTTATTAGGATTTTGGGAGTAGAGACATGATGGGTCCGCCCGAAGCCATTTCCACACCAAGCCTAAGAGGGTGTCTACCACAGCCCTCTCCCTTGGCGGCTTGTACCTACTTTCCCCATCAATGTCTCAACAATCCTGGGTTTAAATCTTGCAATCACCACTTGAACAATATCCATAGATTATCAATAATGCAAGCATATTAGGATTTTGGGAGAAGAGACATGATGGGTCTGCCCAAAGCCATTTCCACACCAAACCTAAGAGGGTGTCTACCACAGCCCTCTCCCTTGGCGGCTTGTACCTGTTTTCCCCATCAATGTCTCAACCCCCTAAAGACACTTGCCATCTTGTGGAATTGGGCAAGGGTCGTAAGTGGGTTACTTGGCTCTCTACGTAAGTGCCCTCTGGTCCTAGGAACCATTACGGTCAACTCTAGAATGGCTTACTTACTAGCCGTGTTTACCACTCCACCCTAGGCCCTTCCTATAAGGTGGGTTTCAAACAATCAAGCATATCACATTTTCTATCATTGGAACATATACTTAAATATTCTTTATTATCCATAAGCATTATGTATACATGTGTAAAACAATGATAGGCAGAAAATATCCAATATACCCCTGTATATATATGTATATCTGATAATAATGATCTGCTGTGCTGGAATGGATTGGTTTCCTTTGTGATTGTTGATCTGTATCTTCCTCTCCTTTGATCAATTCTATCCTTAACATTCAGAAGATATCGTTAGTGTAAAGCAAATAAGAATCTATTATCCATACTTGTATTAAAGAATCATGATTACTTATAAGGCTCAATAATTGCTGCAAGCATCATTATTGCATAATCCTATATAATCCATATATATATATATATATATAGATATCCTTACTTCCCTTAATGATTTATCATTTATCTTCATTTATCTCTCCTTGGGCCAACTCTTCTTCCCACATATTTCTGTAAATCTGAGTATATCATATAAATGTATCTGCTGCTATGCTCAGGAAATACTCTTATTGCTGCCCTTATTTGCTGTGTATATATATCTATTTAAATCTGATTATATTCCATTCTTGTTGCCTCTCTAACTGCAGATTTATTTATTGTTTGAGTGCCATTCCTTTTTGATCTCCTTCCCATTTGATCTGCTATAATACTCTGAATAAATCTGTTGATCTCTATTTCTGCTCCCTTCCTCCATTCTCTTTTTATCCCCCCTTGGCTAACGTATGATCAATCCTTTATATATCCTTCAAGTGCCCCAAGAGTGGCGACCCCTCAGGAAGGCAACTATTCAGCAAGGAGGGTTGGCATGTATTTCTTTTAATATTTATTTTACTTCTCTAAAGAAGCGATTCCTTAACAAGTCTCGGCCTTATCAAAGGAGGTGGCGATTCCTTAGTGGGTCGACCCAATTTGATTTCGGCATCTTAATTTATACTTATTCTTGCCTTAATTAGACTCACTACTGCCTTGTAGATTTAATTACTGCCTAAGAATGAATCCCTGTTTTAGGACTCATTTAATTGCTTCACCCTTCTTTAATCCCAATTCTTAATGATGTCTTGGGCGATTTATATGTAAATACCTTTATGGTTATAAGATAGGGTCGGCCAATTTTTAAGATACTGAATTTTTTTCTTATGTTGAAAAGAGTCCGCCACCATTACATCACATGCTGCACTTCCAGTTTGTGGTGGTGACATGACAAAGCAACTGAAAACTCTCATTGAGAACGGAGTAACCAGACCTCATACTTCACCTTGCAATTCTCCCATAGTGATGATGCCTAAGAAGGACAGAACATGGTGCATGTGTGTGAATTACAAATATTTTAACCAAATAACCATCGAGAATGGGTATCCTTTGCGACATATTGATGATCTTTTGGATCACTTACAGTGTGCTAAGCATTTTTCCAAGTTGGATATAAAACAAAAGTATCACCAAGTAAGGATCAAGAGATTGGAAAAAAACATTCAGAACTAAGCAAAGGTTTTATGAGAGGCCTCTTCTAACATTTGAACTATGCCACACTCCAGCTAAATTCATGAGATTGATGAATGAGCTGCTTAGACCACTTTAGACTCTTGTGTAATAGTTTATTTGGATATTATTCTTGTTTTCAGTAGGAATTATGAAAAGCATATCTCTCATCTTAAGCAAGTTCTACAAGTGTTGAGGGAGAATAAGTCGCTATGGTATGGAAACAAATGTGAGTTTGCACATACATCACTTGTCTACCTTGGACATGTAGTGGATAATGGAGAGATTACGATTGATCCTACAAAGATAGAGACCATTGTGAATTGATCAAAGCCCACTATTATCACCGAAACAAGGAGTTTTGTTGGGCCTGTCTAATACATGAGAAAATTTGTCAGATCTTTCTCCTACATTGTCACTCCATTGCATGTTGGCGGGCTAGGAAATGGACTTTAAAAAAAACGAGGAAATGAAAGCAAAATGCAAACCCCAACCGTATTCATTCAAAAATATGTTTGAAAAGTACATATTTAACAACAGAACATGGCCGTTTGGTTCATATCTAGGATGATTGTTCAATTCATCTCTGAAATGACTATTCAAATTCTACAAAAGAAATATATTTGAAATAATAATATAACAGATTAATATTACACTTATTTACTATACCCTAGGATTATATACATAGTATTCCATCTATGTTGCCAAATTCAGGTCTGGTACAAACACAATTTGTGATCATAGTCAACCTCAATGTGGAATCGCTCAAGAGGCAGGAGAATCATTGTGGATTCATCTTAGACGAATTCAGGTGAACCCAGACCAAATTTTGCAAGTTTTGCAAAATCCAAAGAAAATCTACTAAATTTTGACGATTTTTAAAAACAATAAATTTTTTTGTGTTCATTTGAGCCAAATCCAGTCTTTTTCCTACTCAAATCTGGAAGAAGTTCGTTTAATGCCACCCAGGAATCATGTAGGTCAATTTAATCTCCATGCAAAAAATTAAAGACCTTAGATTCAATGTAGCGTAGCTCAATAGATTCATGGGGAGAGAGAATCGTCGAAGCATCATCCATGATCTTTGCAAAAGAAGTTCTATGTGAGTTGTTGCGTGTAGGAGACCTATGTTTAACGTACAATGAAACTCTAGATCTAGTAGAGAGACTACAATCAAAATTGCTACTGCAAACAAGAGAAACATTCCAAATTTTTGCCCTAAATAAACCAAGAGAAAAGTCATTTTGTAGAAACTAGAAAGTACCCACACATAGAGATGGAAAATCTATGGGAGGGTGGAATAGAGGCAGATTCCTAGCTGCAAAAGGTGCCAAGGAAGGCAAAGGACAGAAAGCGAGAGAGGTAATTTTCAAGAGAAAAAATTTATTATAAATAAATAAATTTTAACTTATCAAAGGGGTAATGTTGTTATCTCTATGACTATTATTGAATTTATGATTATATAAATATAATTAAATTGTTATACAATATATTTTCTATGACTATTAAAAAATTTAATTTAATAATAGAGTCCTTATTAAATTGTGAAGGATTTATTGCATTAGTTTTTATGGCTATTAGTTAATTAATGATAAAGACCTATTTATTTATTAAGAAAACATTTTTCTATTTACTATTTAAATATAGATGCTTTGAGGATATAATGGTAAATGGGATATACATATATGATTTTATTATATTTTGTATAGACAAACCCAAAAATGAACCCAACCCCAAAAAAAAATTTGCCAGATCCACAAACCTAAACCAAGATTTGAACCAAAATCAACAACTTAGTATTACATCCCACCCATAATCCACAAGCGTAATAGTGAGACCAAGCATGCCTCTGAATTTTTCAATTTTCTCTCTTCCAAGTGCTTTTGTCAAGATATCTATTGGTTGCTCTCCAATTGGACAGCATATCGATTTGACACTGCTATCTTTCACATAATACTACATCAAACGGAATTTGATGTTGATGTGCTTGGTTCAATCATGAAATACTGGATTTCTCACCATTTTAATTGCAGAAGTTAGATTTCTCACCATTTTAATTGCAGGAGTGTTGTCAAACAAGAGCAGTGTTGAAGAAACCTGTTTTTCCTACCAATATTCATGAATCTTTCTAAGCTACAATATTTCCTACTATGAGCAGATTACCTGCATATATAGATAGGTATACAACCAGTTTGTCAATTATATTCACAAAAGAGTAGCATCTTCAAATTCAAAGCACTTGAAGTTCATGCTCATGAGGTGCTCAATGCGTTTTTCATACCAAGCTTCATCATTCAAAAAGGCGATTTTCACATCCAAATGATGAACTTTCCATCTATTTTGTACCGCCAAAGCCAACAAAACCTGTCTATTGGTTCATTTCATTATAGGTGTAAAGGTCTCCTCATAGCCTATCCCTTCTATTTGAGCATATCCCTTTGTAGCAAGTGTTGCTTTGTGTTTGTTAAGTGATCCATCTACTTTGTACTTGTTTCAAAAGACCCAGTTGCAACTATTGGGTTTTTAATTGAGTGGAGGATTAACTAACTCCCAAGTGCCATCCTTGACAAAGGCATCATATTCAATTTTCATTGCTTTCCTCTAAGCATCAAGCTTTTTAGCTTATTTGAAGAAAGTTGGTTTTGAATCAAAAGCAATATTGATTTCTTCTTTTGAATGCCCTCCCAAGGTAGGCTTTGTTAGCTTATCTCGAATCTCTTCTAGGGACTTTTCTTCTTGTTGTCTAGTGTATGCATTTTTAGCACATGTTTTTGCACATGTTTTTCCAACTTCATCAGGTTTGACTTCTTTGAAAGTCTATGTCGCCCATTTTGGTATCATTTTCTGTGTTACTTATGGATAGTTGATGCCTCATTTTCTTGATCTACACACACACACACACACACACACACACACACACACACACAAGCAAATATTCTCTCCTGTAATTTCAATCTTTCTTCCAAAAGCTTCTTCTCTTTCAATCATCTTTTCAACCAACACACACACACACACACACACACACACACCAAAGCAAATATTCTCTCTTGTAATTTCAATCTTTCTTCCAAAAGCTTCTTCTCTTTCAATCATCTTTTCAACCAACTAATCAAAAGTGAGTGACTTTGATTGATTGATTGTTTAAAATGACTCCAAATAAATTGAGTATGTGGGAAGAAGAGCTTTTATGAAGGTAGCATATATATAATATATATGCACCAGCAGCTTCAATATCATGCTTGATTGTTTGAATTTTTCAAGCTAGACTTACTATGTCATCATTTTTCAACTCAAGCTTGAACAATTTCAACATCAGATGTATGAATTCCAATTGTGAATTGGAATAATACAAATCCTCTAACTTGTTTAGTGCTTCCCATGGGGCGTTGAACCCGTCTATGTGATGGAAGACTTTCTATCAACCAAGGCCCTCATCAAGGCCAATGCCCCAGAATTTTTATGTCTCCAGATTTGCTTTTCTACATTTGCTTTTGGTCCAACTGGTTGTGTATCTCCGTCACAAATATCAAACCACAAATCATTCAAGATGAGAGTATCCTCAACTTGCCCTGACCATTCTAACGGTGTGTCCTCTCAGTAAGTGTCATGCCAACAATTGATTTGATTGAATGCATTTTGCTATCAATGAGAGATAGAGTGGTTCCTTATCACTCCAAAAGGTTTCCTTTTTCTAGATACCACCAAACTGATATAACAAACATCTTGATATGCTCACCCTTCCAACAAACCCGTCGGTACATGGAAGAAGCTCATTCTTTTGATATACCCATCGTTACGTGAAAGGGACTTTAAAGCACATAAAAGTAGAGTGGTACATGGCACTTAGGTAGTGCACGAAAAGGATTCACCCTATAAACAACACCTACTCAGAATTTCTTACTATCAAGATTTATATTCAAAATTTTTTATTATCAGGATTTATGTCTGACAATGGCGATGAATAGATAATTCAGGGAAATGGAAAATATAAAAATTATGTGTTTATTTCACCCTAGTGATTTATTGGGTCTAAACCTCAAACATCATTGTTGCAGCTATGTTAGGACTTAGATATAGTAGTTCAATCATGATAGCTTTACCTGTAAATGTGAACCAAAGGCATTACGTATATTGAATGCTGCAATTTGTTTTAGATTTGCAAAATTTGTTTGATTTTGGAATTTTGATTGCATGAAAATGACTTGATTTTCAATATTTTAAATAAGTTATAATAAAAGACTCACGATGATTTTTAAATTTCCTCCAATAATTTTTCTTTTCCCAAAAATTTCTCCAAAAAATAAAAAAACTAAGCTAAACAGGCTAAAATATTTTTCCAAAGTTTGAATGGAAAATCAAACTTTCATTTTCTTCGTTGCGCCCTATATCAAGACTGCAAACACCACCACTTTTGAAAAGCGCTATTGTTGAAGAAGACACAATGAATGAACAAGGTTTTGAGGCACAAGATTTTTGCAGATCCTGTGAGTAGAATTCTACAGATCCCATAAGCAGACAAGTACACAAAGGAGAAGCTCCAAGTTAAAGAAAGCCCGGGAGAAGCAGGTAAGCTAATTGAGAGCAGAGTTTGGGGGTATGGCACAAAATAGTAGAGAGTCAAGGGTATGCCCAAAAAGAGAAGGGTATGAGAGGCTCATAAGGAGGCAAATGTATGCAGAATTAAATGTGGGTATTGCACATACAAGCAGCGCAAATGTATTCCAAGTAGTGGGAGTGTCGAGCGACTACGAGTACAGTAATATCACAGGTTGACTATTGCAAGTGCAGGTTGCAACAGACATGAGATGAAAAACATGTAGATAGAAATGAATATCCCAAAGATGTACAGCCACAAGCCAAAACATGTAATAAGGAATGAATATCATGGACCTGAACAATTTTTTCAGAAACTCTAGATGCCAACTAAAAATGCTTGATCTTTTTGCAGGATAACAAGGAATGAAAAAATATATTTGAAACCCTAGATGAACGAATGAATATTTGTTTTGCAAAAATAGAGGATGAATAGATGAAGCCTATGCTCTGATACAAAAGTCGGGCTAGGAAATGGACTATGAAAATGGAAATTAAAAAAAAAAAACCCAAATTGTATTCATTCAAAAATGTGTTTGGGAAGTACATATTTAACAACAGCACATGACCATTCAGTTCATCTCTAGAATAACTGTTCAGTTCATTTCCAAGATGACTCTTCAGATTCTACAAAAGAAATATATTTGTAATAATAATATAAATTAATTATTATTACACTTATTTACTATGCCTTAGGATTATATGCATAAAATTACACATGCTATAACAGGGGCTGGAAAATTGTTTTTGTTGGGATAATAACTAAAAAAGAGCATTTGAAGAACTGAAGCATAGAATCAGCCATTAACTGATTATTGCTTTTCCTGATCTCCAACAACCTTTCAGAGTAGAAATGGATGCCAGTGGTTATGCAATGGCAGCTGTTTTGTTGCAAGGAGGAAGGCTAATATGTTATCACTCCAAGCTTTTGGGAGGGCAGTACTAAACTATAGCACATATGACAAAGAGTTGTATGCAATAGTTTCAGTGGTGAAAAATATAAACACTATTTTTGGGAAAAAGATAGCTGTGCATACAGATCATCAACTTCTTCAGTACTCACAGGCTCAAAAACAAACTAAAGAAAGCAAGGCACTATATGTAGATTGGGTTCCTTCAACAATTCCACTTGGTAATCAAGTATAAAAGAAGTATGACCAAGGTGGCTGATACATTGTCTAGGCCACCTCTTTTTTCAGTGGTAAGCACTCTTTCTCAGTTGGAAACTTTTGCCAAAGAGGTGTATGTCAAAGACTGTGAATGATCAGGATTTCAATGACATGTATCAGCAAGCAAAGAGAGAGAAGGTGGTTGATTTTGAGCCAAATTTGGACTTTTTCCTCAAAGATGGGCTTCTATACAATTTAGGGAAGTTGTGCATACCCAAAGAGAGAAGTTGTTGTTCATATGTGAGGCTCATATCTCAAGAGTTTCAGGTCATTTTAGTGTGACAAAGACAGAGGCAAATCTTCACAGGTTGGCCATATATGCAAGTGGATGTTTCTAGATTCATACGGGATTGCAAGTTGTGTCACATAAGTAAGCCAAGTAACAAAAAGTTAGGGTTGTACCAACCACTACCGGTACCTACAAGGCCATAGGAGAGCATCTCCATGGACTTTCTGGGAGGTTTACCCATGAACAAGAGGAGGCATCACTATTTGTTCATGGTGGTTGATCAATTCATTAAGAAATGTGTACTCATTCCACGAAAAAAGAATCTTAAGGGCAGTGACACAGCTGAACTGTTTTACACTCATGTGGATTCATTTTGGCCTCCCACAAAGCACTATACCCGATAGAGATGCTCAGTGCTTGGCAAAGTTTTGGTGCATGCTTAGAGAGAAGATGGATACCCATTTGAAGCATTCCACCACAGATAGAGATGCTCGGTTCTTGGCAAAGCTTTGGTGAATGCTTTGGGAGAAGATGGATACTGTCAAGTTTCAGTTTGTTTCATTGCCATAATGTTTGGTCTCAGGTCAAAGGTAGGGGTGACCCGGAGCATTTCAAGGAAGTCTTCTAGCAGGGGACCAGACACTTACTTTGAGAAGATTTTGAATGTTCGCGAAACTGCCAATTTGCAACACACGATGGTTTCACCACCACCCCAACAGTTTTGAAATCAACACTGATGACAAACGGTGGTCTCGATACAACTAGGGCAAATGAGAAGGAAGAAAGGCTTTGACATTTCATTATGCCTCCCCAACATTTGTGCTTCCTTTAGGCACCAGGGAAGGATGTTAGGAAAGCATATGAAGACCCCAAACACACTAGAGAGTGATCAGCTATAATTGCATGAGGCGCAAGAGCTCACTCTTCCGGAGTTTTCTTCCTTTTTGAGGTTTTCTTCAAGCGTAACGTTGTGCCCCAATCTTGTTGTGTAGTTGATTTGCACTGTATACTTCTGTTATGTGTGTCTTTATGATGTTGCAACTATTTTGAACATTAAAATAACCACTGGAATTAGGAGTTCACTTGCTCGAAGGTGTTTTATAGGGTTGGTTGGTGATTGCCAGGAGAATATCTCTAGCATTGTACGGATCAGTCGCCCAAGCTCAAAATGGGCCTCTTAAGTCCAAGAAAAACTTTTAAAAGAAAATTAGTTGAAATTTAGTTAATTGGTGAATCAAACTTTTGAAAATCTTGTCAAAAGAAAAAACAATTAACAAAAACATAGCTAATAAAAAATGCCCTGCCTGTAAGTTTCCGGAACCTTCTGTTTTGCAAAATTCAAAAGCTCCAGGATCGAATCCCCGGCCCTCTCTGGCCTCGAAGCGAAGGCTGACAACCCCGGTTTCGTCTTTAGCGAAGGCGCTCCTTTACCCGAAAAGCTCACAATCGGAAGCCTGCCTGTGCCCTCATTTACATACTCAAAAACATAAATCCTTGACCCCGTACTTCCTGCATCTATGATGATTCCATAGCCCCCGCTCCTGTGGGACGAGAATTGAACGCCACGGGCAACGGATAATAAATAGAAGAAGAGGCATAAAATAATCAAAACCCCTACTACAAAGCACCAATTGTTTCTCCCCTGCTTTAAATTGTTTGATGCGTATAATCTAGGCGTAACTGGAAGCTGTGTTTTTATGCGGGGTTGTAGCTTTTGAAATGCTTCCATTTTAGTGTTTTCTTCGACAGCCGCTGTTGAAGCTGCAAGCGACCGCAGGGTGTTTGAATTTGTGCGGCGCATCAAGGCTCTAAGCCTCCCGAGGCGCTGAACATTGGCGCCCTGTAGCGGCCTAGATCGGAAGGAATGAATGAAGGGATATACTGTTTTGATTGAGGGGTTTCGATCCACCCACCTTACCTTTCTTTCCTTTCAGTGGCAATAATACTGCGTCAGAAGAATTAGTGCCTAAATTATTTTTCAAGCTAAGGCTAAATGCAACGATATATTAATTAATTTTTAATTTTAAGTTGGGTTTTACATGCGACGGAGATTTCTTTGCTTCCAATATATTCACGGGTCTTCAGGTTTCATTCATTTTAATATTTGGCAAAGTATTCGGCGGCCTTTAAGATTTAATTTAGATTTTACTTGCTAAAAAGTCTTCTCTTCCTAATTTATTTGCCAAGATTATATTGGAACAAGTGCCACATAGTGGAAGTACATGTCTTTAGCTTATTATTAATACAATATATATTTAATTTAAATATATAAATACTATAATATTATGTCAAAAATATTTAAATATAAATAAAATATTTTATAATTATGTGTTTTAACAAAATCATATTGGAATAAGTGTCGCATAGTGAAAGTACATGTCTTTATAATATTGTATTATTAGCATATAATTAATACAATATATAATTAATTTAAGTATCTAATTATTATAATATTATTTTTAAAATGTTTTAATATAAAATATTTTATAATTATGTATTTTAAATATAATGTTATTCTAATTAAATAATAAATTTATATAATGTGATCATAATTTCTAAGATACTACATTATACAAATGGTGAATAAGAGGACACTCAAATTTAAGAATAAAGAAGTTAGAAAGGTGATGTCAAGTGTCAACAATGTTAGGAGAACTTTGTTGAGCGAGACACAATACTTCATCAATTCTAGATTTTCAAATTTGGAATATTGGTATGAGACAAAAGGTAAAAAGGAACATAGGCTAAAAGGGAACAGTTTAATACATAAACCAATCACAAATTATGTCAAATTGATTATTAATAATAGGTCTCAAAATAAAAATTGGAAGGGAGTAAAACAAAATTTGACACAACAGAACTAATGGCTTGTATATGTGCAAAGCTACTTATCATTTAGTTACAGTGTGAACATTCCTATTATTTACAATGAAAGCATTACACTCCTCTTTGAATAGAGATTAACATAAATAGAAAACTCATAACAAGAAATATGTATGAAGAAACTCACAATCGTCAATTATGTATTTCAAAGGCATGTTACATCATACAATGGAGATAATAATACAATACAACATGTATTCATATAATCTTTGCCAAAAATGACATGTTAGAATAGAAGACATCTACTTATATGATAACAATGTTATTTCTATTACAAGTTTGAAATAATTCTACTATTTGATTTGTTTCCAACATTTTTTATGAGTAAAGTACATTTCTTATATAGAAGAAATGGCTATGTAAGTCAATGGATGGGTAACACATCTAACTTTTGTAATTGAAATGATGAACTATTGTGCAACAAAATAGATACAATGCAAATTGTTTGAGAAAGGCTTCAAACAACTTGTTGCCACAATGATGAATTAGTTAGATCTTAACTATTCTTGCATCACTCAAGTTGATGCATTGTTTGCTACTTGTTATCATGCAGGTGGAGAGTAAATGTGTAGGAGGCCTCTTGTTTAGTCTTCAAAGCCTATTGACAAGTGATAGAGAGTGGGACTTGATTGATGTATCTATTGCATATATTTTGAACATAGAGGCTAGTATGCATGAAGCTAATAGTACCAGACTTCATTCCAAAAGCACATTAGTCAGATTGGATTTTGTTAGGCACGCATATGCCTTGTCTATATTGCAATAGGAAATTGTGACAAGGAGATTGAGATGACAAAGTAGTGATAATAGTATTTTCATGTAGAACAAAGTCACAAGGAAAGAAAAGGATGGTATTTATAACTAAAGACTATTGTCCAAGGACCAACACATCACCTACATCAATGTGTATTGATAGGAGAAGGTTGAAGGTTTTGAGGGAAAAATTGGAATGTATCCTTGTCTATATGGAGCTTACGAAACTACTAAGGCCCCATGGAGGAAGGAATGAAAATGTGTAACTTTTTCTCTACAATTGAATAGATTGTTCTTGATTAGAATTCCTTATATCAAATTGTTGCTACTCTTAAAAGTGTTTGATGGATCAAACAATCCTCATTCCAACTCCACCTATTCTTAAAAGAGTTCTTCACTTTTTTGCTCTAAATTCACAAAGTTTGAGGAAAGAGAATCTTAAATAACCCAAAAAATATTGTGACACCATTGTAGCTCCTTTATAAGTATATTAGAAAAAAATTAAGCTTTATGAATAGATATTATGTAAAAGTATAATCTATGTTGAAATGGTGGTCTCTTTTTATAGCTAGATCTCAAAGCTAATCCTAATGAACTCCTGTGAATTATTTTGTGCTAAAAATATGCCATTTGTGATCATCTACAATACCTTGGGATATTGGAACATTTGCTTTGAAGATTTTGCAAAGTTCAAGTAATGTATAAAATCAATGTTACACAATGTATTTGTCAATCTAAGCAACATATTATTGCTTTGACGACTTTTTCTACTCCAAGATTTTTTTGTTCTTGTACATATGGGTTGTATATTCGTATAAAATTGTATCCATCTTATCTATTTTAGTAATGGATATGACTAAAGTTGTAGAAATGTTATGTTTTCAATCACTTAATGACTTTGTTTCATGGTTATTGTCAAGTATTGAAGGCAGAAAAAAAAATTAGGATATTGAAAAAAGTAAACTAATATTTTGACATAAATATCAAATGTGTTAAGATAGTAAAAATTTATTTAATTTGCTTGATTAATGCTAGAGAATGTGTCATTTCTTATCACCTACAGTACCTTGGGATACTAGCACATAAGCTTTCAAGATTTTGCAGAGTTCAAGTAATGTATAGAATCAAGGTCATGCAATGCATTTCTCAATCCATGTAACATATTATTCCTATTAAGGTTATTACAATCATCAATGGGAAAATACATGAAAAATCAAACTTCAACAAATTTGAATACATAGAATTATAGTCAAAAATGATAAAAATATGATATTCAAAATATTTGTAAAACAATTAACACATAACCTAAGGTTTTATGTATAGTTGAAAATGAAGCAAAGAGCCAATAATAAAATTGTAGATAAAGAGACATGTTATTGAAATAATTTTACTTGTCCTCTAGAAACTAGAGAAAATTAGTGTCAGTGTTTCCAAAAATTGCCACAGGAGCTAAGATTTCATTACATATATATAGAACAACAAAAATTAGGTCTTATCCCTTTTGATAGTTTTCCAATATTCACTAAGATGAGAGAGAAAATTGTGTTT
>VDFB02366282.1:0-15830 GCA_007258455.2 Sequoia sempervirens | reverse complement strand
AATGTTAAGCTTCAAAAATATTTCGATTTCCATAAGAGTGAATAATAAAGTATTTCAATTTCCATTGTCAATGATAAATATTTCAATTTATTCAATTTCCATAGTTTGATGACTAATATTCAATTGAATATTGAATAATCCGATTTCCATAGTTGAAAGATAAATATTCAATTAATTAGGAAATAATTCGATTTCCAAAGTTGAGAAATCAATATTAAATTTATTAGGAAATAAGTCGATTTTCAAAGTTGAGAAATAATTATATATTTTATTATATAAGTATAATTATAATATTTAAAAATATTAAACATATATATATAAAATTCCACAAGGCAATAATAATAACATTAATATCCACATATATAGATATATATATATATATATATATATATATATATAATTCAGAAGCAATACTACTAACATACGACACATCCACATAATACAAGATGTGCATATATACACATATGTCTCAGATATACCTCTATATACACGTATGTGTAGGTATAGCATATTGATGCATTCGTATGAGCATATCCATTTGCGAACATACAGTTGTATCGATATGCATATCTCTATGGATACGTGTATATACTACATATATGTATTTATGCTCACATTTGTTTCACTTACATCCATTTATGTTACAATCATTATGATCGTAATATCACAAGACATATACAAAGATAAACGTCCCTCATAAATGCATACAAAAGTAGACAAAACTCCTAATACAAACATACAAGCTACAAATGACTTACACAAACTGACTCAGTTCACTCAATCTAAGGTGACGTGTGTGTGCTCAAATAGTTTACTTTACTGATTACCTGACAAACTCCTCTCCCGAGTGATACTTCCCCTTCTCCTGGAGCAATGGTTCATATACCTGCATCCACTAACACATGCTTTCAGAAGTCATATGTTCATAACATAAGCCGTATACATAAACATTTCAAAAGTTAGAATATTCGCAATTGATTAACCATCTATTCTCCTTTTTGCAGTATTTCACCATGAATAACATCAACTGAGATAACATCAAATGAAAACATCAAGTGAGATAACATTCATATTGAAAATAAGGTACAAGCATCATTAATTCATCTCTAGAATTCATACTACATTCACATTTACCCTATCTAGTAATAATAAATAGTAACTTCACAATTTGGGATGTAATAGGTTGAAAGAAAAATTTGATTTGTTCAAGAAGCCGCTAGGATTCTAATGAAAGAAGCTAATCTATTGGAAGTCTACTGGAGAGAAGAAATTCATACTATTGATTACATACTTAATAGAGTTCAAGCTAAAGCTAACAACACAAAGACTCCCTATGAGTTATGGTATGGAAGGATTTTTATTGTCAAGTACTTCAGAGTATTTGGAAGAAAATGCTATATCAAAAGAAATGAGGAAAATTTAGGAAATTTTGATGCAAGGTCCAATTAAGTTATCTTCCTTGGATATTCTACTCAAAGCAAAGCTTATAGATGTTACAACAAAAGGCTGAGAAAGATTGTTGAAAGTGCAAATGTTAAGGTTGATGAAAATTTGCAGAATTCAATTGTTGTAGATGGATATGTGTCAAATGAACCTAACTGTAGAGAAGAAGAATAATAAAGAGGTAAATAAAAAGTACAGAATGAAGAGGAAGAGGCTCCAGAAAAGACCCCTAAGACCCCTAAGTATGTGCAAAAGAATCATTTCGAAGAACATGTCATTGGAGACGAGGAAGGAGTATTGACAAGAAGTAGAGTTGTTGAAGCTGAGGTAAATTTGTGTTTACTTTCTAAAGTTGAACCTAAAACAGTAAATGAGGCATGCAAAGATGAACATTGGATGAAGGCAATGGAAGAACTTAAGCAGATTGAGAAAAATCATACTTGGGAATTGGTTCCTAGACCGGTAAGCAAGAATATAATTGGAACTAAGTGGGTATTCAAAAATAAATTGAATGAGAATGGAGAAGTGGTAAGAAACAAGGAAAGACTTGTATGTAAGGGTTACTCACAAGTAGAAGGAATAGACTTTGAGGACACATTTGCTTCAGTGACTAGGATGGAAGCTATTAGAATGTTTTTAGCATTTGCAACATACAAGGACTTTAAAGTTTATCAGATGGATGTGAAGTCTACTTTTCTGAATGGTGAATTGGAAGGAGAGGTTTACATGGAACAACCGGAAGGATTTCAATTGTCAGATCAACATGATATGGTTTTTAAATTGAATAAGGCATTATATGGATTGAAGCAAGTTCTTAGAGCTTGGTATGCAAGATTTGACAGATATTTGATACAAATAAGCGATTCAAGAAAGGCCAGATAAAAATCTTTACTTCAAAGTTGAGGAAGATAAAATATTGATAGTGGCTGTGTATGTGGATGATATTATCTTTGGAGGAAATGAAGATATGTGTAAGAAATTTGCAGAAGAGATGTAGAAAGAGTTTGAGATGTCAATGTTTAGGGAGATGAATTTATTCCTTAGGTTATAAATCAATCAAACTGGAGAAGTTATTTCTATCACAATCAAAATATGTCAAAGAATAAGCTGAAGAAGTTTGGAAACAGGGCATCTAAACCGGTATGCACTTTATGGTGATTGGTTGCAACTGGAGAAAAGATGATGATTCACCTAAGGTTTACTAGAGCAAGCAGATCTAAGGATTGAGTGACTGCAATATCTAATCCGATACCAGACCTGATATCATGCATGTAATTTATCTTGTATTAGATTTCAAGAAGATCCTAAAGAAACACATGTTGCAACTATGAAGAGGATATTTAGATATTTAAGAGGCACTCCAGATTATGGCTTATAGTATCCTAAGGATATTGATTTCACATTAAGTGCTTACACAAATGTAGATTGGGTTGGCTATGTTGATGACAAGAAAAATACAAGTGGTGGAGCATTCTTTCTTGGATGTAGATTGGTGTCATGGTTAAGTATGGAAGAAAGATTCACTTTATCCATCAAAGAACTGAAAGTATATCACAACATCTTGATGTACAAGTATTATGATGAGACAAAACATCGAAGGATATCAAAGTAGTGTATGTTGAGCCCTCGTGATCTATCTTCTATGATAATACAAATGCAATTACACATTTCAAAGAATCTAGTGATGTATCTGGCGACAAAGCATAATCGTGACAAGTTACATCAACTGCCATCACTTTCTAAGAGAGAAGGTTATGGCGAATGAGGTGAAGCTGAATATGTATTTGCTAGCGACGAGATTACGACATTATTCACTGCTAGCTCTCCCTAAGGATACTTTTGAGTATTTCTAGGAGAAGTTGGGGGTTATTTCCCCTCCTTTGAACTAGATGCATATGGATATGCATCAGTCCAGTGGATCTATGGATTCATATATTTTTTGGACTAATGCTGGTGGCTACCACTCGAGCAGGTAGTGGCCAGCAGTGTCATTACGTTTTAAGGGTTCGCCACAGTGAGTCGTTGATTATGATGGATGTACCTAACGGAGTATTCAGAGCAAGTATCTTGGTTATGTGTCAAAGGGCGATAACAATGAAAAATACTTAATCCTTTGCCATTGATGTCAAAGGGAGAGAAAGAATCATGTGAAAAAGTTTATCTACTCAAGGGGGAAAATAAAGCAAATCATGAGAAAGTATATTCAGAGTTGTTGTGTTGTTTTTAATGGTTTTTTCACATCATGTGTTGCCATCAATGACAAAGGGGGAAACTGTTGCAAGTATGGAAGTGTTGTCATTGATGTTAGCAGACATGTCTGCAAGCTAG
Source organism: Sequoia sempervirens (assembly GCA_007258455.2). Taxonomy (NCBI): domain Eukaryota; kingdom Viridiplantae; phylum Streptophyta; class Pinopsida; order Cupressales; family Cupressaceae; genus Sequoia; species Sequoia sempervirens. Next base: position 12,059 of record VDFB02366282.1, on the reverse strand, counting down.
TGTTGTAATTGATGTCAACTATGTGTTGAGGAAGGTTATTACATGATGAAGATGTCAAGGATATTGAGAAAATTGTGAAAAAGAGGAAAATAGTTTGTTGTAGGTTGTGTGCATGTGTAGTTGAGATGTTGAGGAAGTGTTGTGAGTACATGGAGCTATCTTTATGTTGCAGTGTTTGGATATGTATTGGAATGAAGTAATGTGTCGAGATGATGTCTCTGGTACTTGGTTTCCAAGTGCTTTCGAGAAAATTTGATAAATAGAGAAAATAGTGTTGTGCAAGTGTTTAGAATGTGCTCCACGTTTCTTCTGTGCTAATACTATGCCTATGTGGATCTAATATGTTGTTCAAGATTGTTAGTAGTTGCTATGTCTAGAATTTGGATTTTTGGATTGCTATGCAAAGTGAGATATTTTCACTAGTGTGTGAATCAACTTTTTAGTGTTATTTTTTGTGGTCTAAGAGAAATGTATTTGCTCCGCATTTCTCTGCAGTTTGGCTTTAGGTTGTGTAGATATGGGAAGTTTCTTATAATGTTCGTAGCTTTCAGAATTCAAGGTTTCACTTGATTTAGTGCAGTACAATGTGTGTTTCATGCATCAACGTGCGAAGAAGGTTAACCAAATGTTCTGGGTTGAAGTATTTCTATGATGCGAGTTTGGATGATGTCTTTGTTGGATCTTAGGTGGTTCTTGGATTATTCTAGATCGTGTTCAAGTGAATTTTGTTGTCTGAAAGTTTCATATTGATTTAAGGAAGCATGTACTTGATATTTTATGGTGTTTAGCACGGGTATTGGCCGACCTAGTGTTAACACCACATGCGAAGTTTATGAAAGTGTGTTGAGGTGTGTTAGGATGTATTTGGGTTCTAATTAAGGATTTATATAGACCGCCTTCATTCCTATCCACTGTGGGAATGTTTAGGTACCGACCTAATTTGAAATTTCAAATGTAACGGTTAGTTGCCAACCTTGGAGAAGGTTTCTAAGGTTGAGGTTGATATAAATAAGTGTGGTGTTGTTATAAGATGCAAGAAAGAGGTAAGATAGATGCGAGATCAATGCGAGTGACAAGTGTGATGCGAATTATAGAAGTATAGATGCGAATTTGAGCAGAGTAGTATGAATTTCAAAGTGTTGGATTCCTGAAGGTAGAGAGCTGAAGGTGTCTGAAATCTTTCATGCAAGGCCGCTAAAGTGTGAGAACATTTGTGGTGGATTCCCTGTTGCATTGGGAAGTTGTTCTCTGTGTAACATTTCTCTTCTATCTTCTTTGTTTCTTTCTATGGCAGTGAACCTTGGCTGTGAGCATTTTTGGATAGTGTGTCCTATTCTGGCAATGAGCCCTTGTACCGATTTTGCAATTACTTATATTGTGAGCTAATCCTCACCGTGGTTTTTCCCTCATTGAGTTTTCCACGTAAATCTGGCGTTCTCTTGTGTATGGTGTTGTTATTTCAGTTTTTGTTATCTGCATTTCATGATTAATCACCTTAAAAGAATAAGGGTTTAATGAATGCATGTGGATCTGATTACTATTGAGGGTTTTGATGTTTTAATTTGCTACAACTGATTCACCCCCCCTCTTAGTTGTCTCATTCATTCAACATATAGTAGTGTTTATTTTTAAATTTAAAAAAATTACTTAAATTGTCTTTATTCATGCCCTAACCCATACTACATTTTCAATGGTCTTCTTGTTTGAAACTCCTTATAGACCTAGTTTACCTTCCTTTTGCTAGGTTAGAATAAATTCATCATTGCAAAGAACTGAACTCCAACACTTATAGTTGATCAATAGGAGCTCCATTAGAGTGCAAGGCAATGGATAAAAATTTTGAACACTAAAGATTTTTGAGCCTATACCATTATCAAAACAATTATTCTCTACTAATCCTTTTTTGACATCCATTCTACTATTCTTTGATCCTTTCACTTGTCTTTAATTTTCCCCTTTCCTCTTCCCTAAGTAAAAATCCATAGCTCAAAACCCTTTCCATGGCATTCCCTACTTAGAAATGAACCATTGTTTCCTATCATTTATCTCTATGGTTTCTTCTATGTGATCTTCATCTCTTTTTCCTCCATCATTTTCACACACCACTATAGCGTAGTTTTCCCTCTATGGCTTGTGTTGTAAATAGTTAAATCTCTAGACACAAACCACTATTATCACTATCACTAGGATGCACACATTGAAGTTTTCCATGGTGCCTTTGTTGAGTTTGAAATAAACCATCATAAACAATTGACAAAGGAAAACTCCTAACTAGCACACTCCTATTCACTTGTTGGAAACTTCATCTCAATATGTCTTGAATTTAGAGTATAATGATTACATTCTATAAGCAAGAGGAAAATTAAATATTCTTGGCAAGAAACTATAAAAAATTTGATGGTCAAAGGATTCCCAGACATTGACACACAAGTTTGTTGGGTAACAATGCCCATGACTATCAAGTAGTGTAGATCTATCAAGTAAAAGTGCACATGCCTATTAGGTAGTAGTCTCTCGACTTGTCTAGCAATAATGCCCAAATTTGAAATTTCTTCATTTGGGCCAAAATTCACACAAAATTATTTCCTTTGCCTCTTGAATCCTTTTCTAGCATTAGATCTAACAAACTAGGTGCATCAACCTCATTTTGTCATTTCTTTTATGTAATTTAGATTCACGTAGATAATTTTCATTTCCCAACTTTATACATGCTTTCATAGATGATATTTACATAGTTTCAGCCATGTTTTTCTATATTTCATTGGTAAATCTATTTTTTATAATAATAAGTACCATAGAAAATAAAAATAACCATCTTTTAAGTAAAACATTTAAAAGGATTTAATTTTTGTTCTTTCAATTGCAAAGGAACATTTTTAGCTATGTATTCTCATCATAATGATAAAATTGCTTGCAAAAAACCATCTATTGAAAAACATTTGAAGCAAACCCTAGTGACAATATTTAGATTAATTTTCCAAAAAAAACTCAAAACTACCACATTTACACACTAATCTATGCTTCATGATAATGTCCCTTTACTAACTCCAATTGCACATCACAACATCATAGAAGATAGTCCCATAAGAACATTGATCTTAATGACATTTTGATTCTATTAAGATTGATCCATTGCCACCTAAGCCCTAAATGATTCTTGACCTCTCTTTTCTGCATCAGATATATTCACCTCGAAAATTTACTGCTGGAAAATTCACCACCAACAATTCACCACGAAAGCAATTTTACCATGGTAAATTCACCGCCATGACAACTTCATCCCAAGGAAAATTCACACATCAGACACATATTCACGGCAAGTAATTCATCATGGAAAAATTCACTCCCCATGACAAATTCAATTCCAAGGAAAATTCACAGCACTAACCATCAAAATTCATGGCATTAAGATTTTTTATTAAAATGCGGTGAATTGCTGATGGTAAATTTTTCTTGAGGTGAATTTGTCATGACGGCGAATTTTCTTGCGATGAATTATTGGCGGTGAATTTTCTGATGGTGAATTGCTGACGCTGAATTTTCCTAGAACCCTTACGTTCATATTTTTCTATGCTTTCACTTGATCTTGTTATAAATTTGTACTACAATAGAAAACTTGAATTTGTATTTGGAAGCAGGCTTTTTGACAAAATTGTGTTAAACATAGAAGATTGAAAGAAGATGAAACAAGGAGGTGCTCCCAAAAGCTTATGGACAAACAAAAAGGAAAGGAAAGGGATAATTATCTACGGAAGACAAAATGAATTACAATCAATTGAAGTTACTGTCATTAAACAAAATAAAAATGCTTTGGTGGGAAGACTAAATTTGTTCTATGATGAATGTGACCGCTCACAACTCCAATGCCAGGCAGATAAACCAAATTAGTGAAAACCCAACAAATTGGGAAACAGACAAAAATAATGTGAATGTCAAAAAAGTATGGAAATTGTTTTCAACCTGAGATAGTCATTGAGGATGCTGGATGAAGATACCCTCAATCAAATATATAACTATGGAAACTGACAGTTTGAATGATATAAAAAATGCTTTAGAATTTGTTTTTTTAATGGAGTAAAAAGACAATGAAGATGACGCTTGGTGAAGATGATAAAGGCCAACGTGGCAACGAAAAGGAAGGCAAAGCCTCTTGTTTGAACCACTTGGGAAAAAAATGTGAAATGTGTCTTTTCCTTTTATAGGTTCTATATGCTCACATTTGCTTTACAAAAACTAGAGGCACATTTGATATATATTCTAACACAATCATGATCAAATACGCAAGTATATCTTAGGTATGCATTTCATATTTAGTTTCTTTTACACATCATGTTCAGTTTTCGCAACAATTATTGGTTTTTTTTCTCTCTTTTTTTTGTGTGTTCATTCATAATTTGAAGAGGGTAAATTATTAATTATATTTCTAAATTATGAGTTGTTTTTATGCTTTTTCTATCAACAATGTGACAGGCCTAACGAATGCCTACCACTAACACTAATTTGAGATAAATGGAACATAAACATATTTAAGTGGCCCAGACTACTAGATTTCAAAAGATCCATATTCTTTAATGGGTATTGTTTCTTCTATTTCTATTTTTATATGCTTGTTTATTTAGATTTGCATACACATCAAAATTGGGGTAAAATGTAGAAGACAAAGGTGGATAGTTCACACTTTTATCTCTATGTTTTTGCCACTATACATAGATATTGTGATTGCATACTTCTAGCATTCATTTTCTCTTTTGAAGCACACATGTTTCTTTTGACACACTTAGTGGTATTGAACCTAAATTCCCCGTTCTATTACATCTGATTGTCCATCTAAGAATCTCATTGTTCTAGTTCCTAAGACTTTTGTCTTCCTAGATTATATTGTACCTACAATTTTGGCCCTTGGATAGAATCACAGACATGATCACAACCTCTAAATTCAAATATCACAATTTCAAAGATGACAATATTTGGATATAACTGTTATCCATCAACATGGGTTCCAAAAGTTTGAATTAATGTGTCTAGGGTTGTGTATTTTTAGACAGTATCCTAGATCATTTACATTATTGATTAGTAGCATTTTGCATCCACATATTTGATCACCCACATCACAAAATCAATTGACATTAGTCTCATTTCACATCAAATGCAATTACTTAGAAAATCAATATCCAAACTTCATTTTCTCAATTGATATTTTTAAATAACCTAAGAGCCTAACTATCATCAAGGAAGTCAATCACTCTTGCCAATGCACATAACATTCTCCTAACAATAATTTTAATACCAAAATTTTCTTAGATACATGTACACTTACTGCAAACATGTACTTCAAGCATAAAATTAAAAAATTTATAGAGAACAAAATCACATAAGATAAAAACATCCAAAGAACAAATTATATTTATCATCCAATATCTACATTCAAAAGACATATTTCATTTATCTTTAATCTCTAATACTATATTCAATTTTATATTTCAAATTCATAATTTTTCTAATAACATACTAACAACATAACAAATTCCAAATAAGCCATATTTGATTTGACTATTTCAATTATTTGATTTAAAATTATTTAGCTTATCTCAATTCATAATAATCCACCTCAATCAAACTAATTTAAATTTTAAAATAATTAAATTCTATATTTTATTCTTCTAAATATCTATATTTATATCACACATAAGTATATTCCCTTCATTTGCATGATCACTAAGAAATAAGTTTTAATATTGTCATGTATAAGAAAGGGATGTGTGGGGACATGGGATGATGATAGGGACACTAGGTATATGCTTATGGTAGGGTATTCATAAAAAGTTTAAAACCAAATAAATCATGATAGTACGAATTGTCTGGTCGAATATTCTGAAGGTTATTTTTTACTCTCATCTTTCGGTTCAAATAATATTTTTTAAATATTAAATTTCAACTGTAATTATAGTTATTTATTTTTATATATATTTAAAATTATGTTTTTACAAGAGGTTTTAAAAAATTAATTATATATAAAAGAAAGAAAACAAAATCTATAAGGTAGATTTTAATTATTAGATTTTAAAAATTAATAATTCTTAGTTTTTAAATTATTTCTTTTAAATCTTATTTAATTTTAAAAATGAAATATTATTTTATATTATCATATATATAATAATTTATGTGGATATTTTTTATAATAATATTTTTGAAATTTGATTTTTCATTAATATTTAATAATATTTTTGAAAATGATAAAAAGTTAAATTTTTTATAGTATTAATTATATAATAATTGTAACTATTTAATACAATCATTCTTATATATGTATAGTTACATAATATAATATTAAATTTATTGTAAATTTAAGAATTAAATATTAAATTTAAATTATAAATGAGGAGCTCTTCATTTATGTCTTTGTCAATTAAATTGATTATTTTCAAAAATATTTATCATTTTTAAAATCTTTATATAATAAAAATAAAGATCATTGACATTAATAAATTGATTTTCTTTCATTGTTCTTAGACTTTTTTGTGTGTATTAAACAAAATTGATTACAAAAGATTGAGTAGCCAACAAAAAAAGGTTGTGAAGAAGGAAAATTTCTATTATGCTACAATACCAACAAAAAAAATGAAACATTACAAACACCAACCAAAAACTATGAATCAATAACAACATAAACAACCTAGGCTGCATGGGTAGCGGAGTTGGCTTGTACCATGGGTTTGCTCCCCTAGGTTTTGGGTTCAACTCCTCTCTTATGCTTGCCCCTTGGGTGTTAGGCTGGGTTAGAACAACATAAACAACCCAAAAACAACTTGATTTTTGTTTAATTATTCTTATAATTTATTCCACTTAATTTGTTCATTAGAAAAATAAAATGGCTAGATGTGAAAAAAATGGTTTTTAATATTCTTAATATTTAATTGGTTATAGTACAACAAATATTAATTTGTTTAGAATCATATTTAAGTAATAATTAATTTTAAAATAAATGTAAAACATTTAATTTTTAGTTTAATAATAAATTTTAATAATTTTCCTCGAGTTTAATAATTAGTTTTAAAAATATTTTATTAAAATTTGATTTTAAATATATATTTAAAATTATTTTAACATTAATATTTTTTTTTTGATAAATTAATTGTGATTTTAATGGGGGTTCACTCTTAAAGATAGAAAAACAATTATAATAATATTTAAATTTTAAAATAAATTTAAGCAAATAATATAATAATATTTATTTGTTGTGCATTTTAGGAGATGTATTTAATCACAATAAATATTTAATTGGTTCCACTTGTAAAGTTGTATGTAACATTGATTAGATATTGTATGTGTGGGTTGCATATGAAAGCATATTTAATATTGAGATAATTTAGTACCGAAAATAAATGTTGGGGTCAATGATTTTATGCACTAATAGTTATTAGACATGTGGATTTACCTTACCACTTGGTTGTTTTGTGTGAGATTGAATCTATAAAATTAAATGCATGTTTAGTGGTTAAAGTTGACTTGTTGGCTAGTTGGTTGTCATTTGCATTGAGCTCTCTTGTTCAGTGCATATGTGAAGCATGATATGGGATGTGTGGTTATATGTCTCAACACATAAAGGATCCATTAAAGGAGCTTGGCGTTTCAAAAGTATTCAAGGAGACTTTGGAAGTGTATTGTAATGTTTTTATTATTGTATAGTACATTGAGTGTGGATGCTTCTAGAGGGTGATTTTTTCCTCTTTAGGATCTTCTCAAGGTATATCTTGTGTAATCTTGTTGTATGTCTTTGATCTTTGCATTATGACTATTCTATAAGCTTGCACACATGATTTTCTCTCATGGGGTTATGTAGGAAATGGTTTGATCAACTTGGTAATTTCCTAACAAGTAGTATCAGAGCCATGATTGTGGTTGAGGGAGATGAAAGACCTTATTTTTGTTTAACCTTTGTTTGAGTAGAACTAATACAAATTTGATGCCATGACAATGTCAAGAAAATATTTTAGACATTTCAAGGTATGAGATATGTTGTGTAGGTTGTGAGAATGTATATTTGGGGATTAGGATTGTATATTTATGATTACTTCTGTGAATTTGGGGTTTTAAAAATATTAAAAAAAGATAACTTTTTTGTATTCACTATGAGGGTTTTATGGGGGAAGTTTCATAAATAACCCCTATGATAAAATTGATCTCACCATTGGATTTAGGAGGCCCGAGAGATAAATATTGACATAAAATTTTATCCATTTTAGCCCCTAGTGCCTGAGGGAAACAAATTCCCCCCCTTTGTTTAACAATATGGTTGCTTTTGTAGAGAAAATAAAAAAGATTTATACCCTATGCAACTCTAAAAAAAATTATAAATATTCATGGGGGCTCAAGGGGTTCACAAACCCCCATACTATCCCATGACAATAAAGATAGAAAAAATTGTGGTATTGATAATGAGTACCAGTTGGTATGAATATATTGGTTGACACCCTCAATGCCAACAATCATCAGACCAATGAGACTTAGGCCCCTAGTCCTAACATATGGTCAAGTGGACCTAGTGGTTTAGCCCCCAATAGGTGGTGGAAAAAATTCAAAATTCAAAATTATTTTTAAATCTAGTTTAAGGTTTTCCACCTACTTGTAGCTTCTAAGTGTCATTGTGGCCTAGGTGCCACTGACGTGTCACCTCCACCAGGCTACCACCCATCCACCACCACTATTGATGGTGTTATCCAAGAGCCACCCACCAACCATTACATACCTAGCATTTGGCCTAATAAATAATTTTTGTTGAGGTCATATCTTTCACATATGGTATCAAATCTTTGATTTCTTATAATTGACAAAAATCTCTCTCTAAGTATTTCACAATTTAAAGTATGTGTGTTGGTGCATGAATATGGTGTTTTACCTAACCAGTTCACCTAGTAAGTCCTAATCACATGTTAAGTTTACTTAGGTCTTAGTAAGTCTTAGTCAACATTATAAATTATAATATCTTATATCATTTACTTGTGTCTTAGGTCATTTAATGTTTGTTATCTCATGACATAGGATTAAGACACTTGTTATGATCTTGTCTAATCCTATGTCTCACCTTGGATATATAACCAAGGGGTTATTATATGTAAATCAACAATCATAAACAAATTGTAATCTATCGTTTGCATCCTATGATAGAATAGTGTTATTATCTCATAGTCGATCTCTCTTGTACTTTCATATAAGTTCCTAGATCTTGGGTGGCTACAATATTCAACCAAATCTTACATGGTATCAAACCTTGTTGGATTGATTACTGTTTGTCTTAATTGAGAGATCTAGATTGAATATCTTATTTTGAAAAGTTGAGTATGCTCTCACTTGCATCAAATAATGATCTGGAGACTTAAAATTTTGATATAGATATCAAATTTGGGGTTTCCTCTGTGTGCCTTTGTATTGCAGGTTTATTTTTTAGATTGTTGGTGTAGATCTGAGTTGACCACTAACCTTAGAAAATCCAAGCAATTCAATTTTTCCTTTTTTCATCCAAATTGGACATTTGAGACAAGAACTATGAGGGTTTGAAGAGAGAGGTTCATTGTCAAATCCAACAAGGATCCATCATTTTAGAGAATGTTGAGTCAAATATGATCCTTCCATTATTCTTAAAAGGCCCAAAAACCCTATTTTTATATATATAATACTTCATTTTTTATGATTTTTTAAATTTTTGTGTGACTATTTTAAATTTGACGACCAAATGATTGTCATCAAGAATTGTCTTAAATTTGATAATAAAATGATTTTCTTAAATTTTACAGTCAAATGACCATCTTTGATTGTCTTAAATTTGACAACCAAATGACTATCGATAGATTTCTCCAATCTACCCCCCTTTCCATCAACAATTTTGAATTTGTAGTCTGACTTCAAACAACTATAACTCAATCATCCTACGTCCTTTTTTCAAGAATTATTTTTTATTTGGGGTAGGATATCATTCTATTTGTAGAAGTACAATTGGTTTTTAATTTTGGTTCCTATTTTTTGTAAAAATTGTAGATTCTCACATGAGTTGTTGAGTCGTTCTCATTTTGGGAACTTTTAAGGCTTTGTTCTCACTCCTACAATAACATTTTTGGGTGTAATTTGTTTTTAAAGTGCTTTTTTTTTGTTTAATTTGAAATGGTGTTATCGTATTTATCCTATTATGTGTGAGAATTTTACTTTGAATTTATGGAAAAAGTTGGCATCCATAAGCACTAAGATCAAGTCCACTTTGCTATTTTGACAAGTGGCAATCAGAATTGCACTAATAGAGATCTAGGTTAAATATCTTATTTTGAAAAGTTGAGTATGCTTTCTCTTGCATCAAATAATGATCTCGAGACTTAAAAACTTTATATAAATATCAAATTTGGGGTTTCCTTTGTGTGGCTTTGTATTGCGTGTTTATTTTTTAGATTGTTGGTGTAGATCTGAGTTCACCACTAAGCTTAGAGGATCCAAGAAATTCAATTTTTCCTTTTTTCATCCAAATTGGACATTTGAGGCAAGAACTATGAGGGTTTGAAGAGAGAGGTTCATTGTCAGATCCAACAAGGATCCATCATTTTAGAGAATGTTGAGTCAAATATGACCCTTCCATTATTCTTAAAAGGCCCAAAAACCCTATTTTATAGATATAATACTTCATTTTTGGTGATTTTTAAATTTTTGTGTGACTATTTTTAAATTTGACAAACCAAATGATTGTCATCAAGAATTGTCTTAAATTTGATAATAAAATGTTTCTTAAATTTGATTAAAATAAATGACCCACTATCTTTGATTGTCTTAAATTTGACAACCAAATGACTATCAATAGATTTCTCCAATCTACCCCCCTTTCCATCAACAATTTTGAATTGTTAGTCTGACTTCAAACAACTATAACTCAATCATCCAATGTCCTTTTTTCAAGAATTATTTTTTATTTGGGGTAGCATTTCATTCTATTTGTAGAAGTACAATTGGTTTTTAATTTTGGTTCCTATTTTTTTGTAAAAATTGCAGATTCTCACATGAATTGTTGAGTCGTTCTCATTTTGGGGAACTTTTGAGGCTTTGGTTCTCAATTCTACCAACGCTTTTGATGTAATTTTACCTTTGAAAGCTCTTTTTGTTTAATTTGAAATGGTGTTATCATATTTATCCTATTATGTGTGAGAATTTTACTTTGAATTTATGGAAAAATTTGGCATCCATAAGCACTAAGATCAAGTCCACTTCGCTATTTTTGGCAAGTGGCACTGTAATTGCACTAAGAATAAGAGATCTAGGTTAAATATCTTATTTTGAAAAGTTGAGTATGCGCTTCTCTTGCATCAAATAATGATCTGGAGACTTAAAAACTTTATATAAATATCAAATTTGGGGTTTCCTTTGTGTGGCTTTGTATTGCAGGTTTATTTTTTAGATTGTTGGTGTAGATCTGAGTTCACCACTAAGCTTAGAGGATCCAAGAAATTCAATTTTTCCTTTTTTCATCCAAATTGGACATTTGAGGCAAGAACTATGAGGGTTTGAAGAGAGAGGTTCATTGTCAGATCCAACAAGGATCCATCATTTTAGAGAATGTTGAGTCAAATATGACCCTTCCATTATTCTTAAAAGGCCCAAAAACCCTATTTTTATAGATATAATACTTCATTTTTGGTGATTTTTTAAATTTTTGTGTGACTATTTTAAATTTGACAACCAAATGATTGTCATCAAGAATTGTCTTAAATTTGATAATAAAATGATTTTCTTAAATTTTACAGTCAAATGACCACCTTTGATTGTCTTAAATTTGACAACCAAATGACTATCGATAGATTTCTCCAATCTACCCCCCTTTCCATCAACAATTTTGAATTTGTAGTCTGACTTCAAACAACTATAACTCAATCATCCTACGTCCTTTTTTCAAGAATTATTTTTTATTTGGGGTAGGATATCATTCTATTTGTAGAAGTGCAATTGGTTTTTAATTTTGGTTCCTATTTTTTGTAAAAATTGTAGATTCTCACATGAGTTGTTGAGTCGTTCTCATTTTGGGAACTTTT
>VDFB02366281.1:0-45229 GCA_007258455.2 Sequoia sempervirens | reverse complement strand
TTAGGGAAAGCTAGGGTTAGCATGAACGAATCACTCTAAAATTGACAAGTGGTATAAAATTCACTAAAGTTGATAAATTTTCAAGTCCAGCCAGTGAAAAAAGGCTTTAAAAGCTGAAGGTTGGTGGAAATTCTCTAGGCACTTGAAATTTGAAGTTCACAGGCCAAATGCACCTTGAGAAGCTGAAGATGAGGCAGGAAATTTAGTGAAGGCATTGAAAATGGAAGCTCCCCCCCTAAAATGTGCCTTGCCTTGCTTGGAGAGATTGAAATTTGTTTAAGTCATCAAAACTTGAAGTTGCATCTCTTCAATACGCCCTTGCTTGGAGAGATGCCTACAAATTTGCCTAAGTCTCATAAATTGGAAGCTCAAGCCCCCATATGCGCCTTGAAGAAGAAGAAGCATCAAAAATTTTCTAAGGCACCCAAAGTGGAAGTAGCACCTCCAAAATGCGCCTTAGGGAGAAGAGGGTGAGCTGGAAAAATTCTAAGTGTTTTAAATTTGATGCTCCAAGGGCTAAATGTGCCTAGGCTTGGGGAGATGACATAGAAATTCTCTAAGTATTGAAAACTAGAAGTTGCCCACTCCATATGCACCTGGGAGTTGAGGGGAGAATTTGATATTTCCTAAGTGCTCAAAACTCAAAGTGCACACCTTAAAATGCGCCCTACGCTGGAGGAGTAAGTTTTAAAATGTCTAAGTGTGGAAAACTCAAAGCTCAGCCAGTCATATGCGCCTTTGACTAAAGAAAGGTTGAAAATATATTCAAGTCTTTTAAATTTGAAGCTCTCCCCTGTTGATGCGCCTGGACTTGCCTGTGGAGCTTTGGAAAATGTTAAGTGCTAACACTTGAAACTAGAAGGGGTCATTTGCGCCCATGGAAGAAGATGAGTCTAGAAAATATTCTAAGTATTGAAAAGTGAAAGCTTATAGGGTGAAATGCGCCTTTGAGCTTGAAGAGTTTCTAGATATTTTAAATTTGAAGTCTCTACCCATGAATTGCGCCCAAGATGAGAAAGAAGTCAAGAAATATTTTCTAAGTGTTTGCAAGTGGCAGGACAAAAGCTTAAATGCGCCCAAGCTAGTGATGAAATGATGGAATATTTTTCTAAGTATAAATATTTAAATTCCACCTCTAGAAGAAAATATGCCTAAGTCTGATGGAGGAGATGAAATTTTCAAAGGCATGGATAAAATTGGCAGGAATGAGTCAGAATACTCCAGCTTCACAGAGTCAATGAGAAATTTCAAGTCAGAGCAAGGAAATACGCTCAAGGGTGAAGAAATAAAATAGATTTGATGAGAAATTATTTTTCTAAGGTTCAAAATTCAAAAAATTAAATGAACCCGTTCGTTGTACACCCATGAATTCTACACGTTCTGAAGAAAATTTTCTTCTGGGTATTGAAGATCTTTGATGAGAAGTTGATTTTAAAGTCTTCTGCATTTTGCCAAGGCCTTCAGGATGAAGAATTTAACCGGCACTTGAATTGTGAATTTTTCCAGCTCACTGACCGGGATCGTTTAACCGGGGTTCGGTAAGTGGGATTGAAGCACGGGTGTTGCATTTCGATGAATGGGCACGACGAACGAATAAAGGTATAGTGAAAGCGCATCTTATGTCGCGAATGAGGCGGGTGCGTTGCTACTGAACGGATTCCCTCTTTCTCAACCCCTAGGGGATTGGATCGAATTGAGTGGTTGCCCCACGGCCACGCAATCTTAGTTGTGGGCCAACTTTATTTCCGGGATGGGCGGGCCCCTATCTTCCACCCACCCCTTTCAACGGCATCTAATCCTATTGCGGTGGGTGGGAAGCGGGTGGGAGTAATTAATCAGTTCATTAATGCGCTTGCTAGTTCTCGGATAAGGTAATTAATTAGGTGAGGTAGATTAATTGAGTTCTCGGGTAGTTCGGCACTCATCTTTAGAAGGAAGGTTACGGTTCTGGTGAGTATCAAAATTGATTGGGACTAGGGAGCGTACAGGATCTTTATCTACACCGTTTAAAAAATTTCCAAGGCAAGGGATTAAATGTGTTAAAAATGCCTTGGCGGATGAATTTGAAAATGATTGCCTAGATGATTTTTGACCAAGTTCCTGATGAAAACATTTTGCTCAAGCCAGAGTTGGATGAAATGTCAGCCGGAAAAGTGAAGAAGATGCAGTTGAAGCTAACACTTTTAAAAGATGATACGCCCTTGAGGAAGATGAAATTTGACTAAGGCATGAAGAATTTGAATGCAAGTTGGCTAGTGAAGACGATGAACCCTTGGAAGTTAAAGCGTGAAAATCAAGCAAGTTAAGTTTATATTATGAAGTGTTCTAATACCTTCTCCTTGTTTATTTTGCAGGAGGAACGTCGAGACCAAGCGGTGATGACTTAAGTGATGAAGAAAATAATCCAGGATGACATTTCAACCTTGAAGGAAGAGAAGTTGCAAGAGAACGGCTAAGTGTTGAGACTTAGTGACAGAGAAGAAATGTTTTCAAAACTCAAGATGGAGAAAAGATGAAGACCCAAGTGTTGAAAATCATCATCAAGCAAAAGAATGAAGTTGCCGCCTTGAAGTTAGATCGAGAACGTGCCTATAGTTGAGTCTATTTGATCAAGTCTGCAGTTAAGAAGGAGAACAGTGTGAACGCGTTTCAAGGCTGGAATCTTCTAAAAGGATGATGGCCATTAATGGCTCATTTATTACCCCACTCCTCTTGTTGGCGGTTTTTAGGGTGAATCTTGTTTAGGGCTGAGGTGGCACGATTTGGGCCATCCAGTCGATTGTAATCTGAGCCATCCGTTGGACTTGGCCATCTATAAAAGGGGGAGTCCCCCTCATTTGTACCCTAGTAGAATTAGAGTAGAAGTTAGAATAGAGAGACAAATTAGAAGTAGCTTAGTATAGATTGATAGAGTAGTTGAAGAAGAAGGAAAGTTTTTCCTTAAAACTTTGTAAGAAATTGTTGTGAACACTCTCCCAATAAAGAATTTTCATTGATGATGAATTTCGCCTTTGTCAGAGAAGAAGGTTTCTCAACCTTAACGATTCGAAAGTAGTGACTTGTAAAGTAGAATAAGTTTCATTTCATGCAAGCAAGATAGTAATTGTGGAATGTGGTCTCAATTTGAGCAAACGGCTATCCATACCACTAGTGTGTTCACGATGGTGAATGCACTTGTGTGGTCAACTGGAATATCATGTACTTAACTTCGATCATGATTTGTATGTTTATATGCGTCGTTGTGATGGTATTTTCATGCTAAGTTGTGATCTGAACACCTTGAGCTACTCCTTTGAAGATTGCATCGGTTCTGTGGAGGCAGTCCGAAGCGAGGCAAAGCAGAGCCTAGTTGAAGCTTGTGAGAATTGATCGCCATGTCCACCCCTTAGAGTAGATTAAAGCTCTCTAAACCCTGCATTTTAAATTCAGTACTTTCAAGTTAGTTCAGGAAACAAGAACTTCATAGACAAATCTTTCGAGCATTTGGATTCCTTTCTCCATTGTTGAGCAATTCCGTAAGTCCCCTTGAAATACCAGCAAATCACATCAAGCCAACTGAGACTATTCGCACTGAAGGAACCTTGGAGTTGAACGCACGAACTCTCTCGCAATCTTAGCGTGCTGGATACTTTGATCAAGAGAGAATAGGGTAGTCATTGGCGACTTTATTCTGCGTTGGTGCGGTCACGAAAAACACATCAACAGGATGCATTTTGGAGAGATAAGTTCATTTTATTTAAATAATGTTATATTTTAATGTTGTTGTATCCCCTTGGCCTAGTCTTATCACTTGATGTTGTTTTAAAAAGTGGGTCTTCAAGGGTGGGCGCCTCATGGAGGTGATTTTATATTTTATTAAAGTAAAAAATGAAGCTTGAATTTGGACACCTACTTCTTGAAAAGGTGAATTAAAAATAAAAGTCAATAAAGTGAAGGCTTGAAAAGGGACGCCTTCTCTTGGAGGGAAAAGGGTTTATTTCAAATTTGAAAATTAGGGTTTCTAGAAACTTCTGGAGAGTCTTCTCAAAATTATAAAAGGAAGCCTTGGGTCCTCATTTGGATATCTTATGTCTACAGTAATGTTACTCTGCCAGAATGGTACTGGAAACGCTTCGAGGAATGAATGCCTGCTAGCCTTGGCTCGACTTCATGCTTGAGAGATAGCATCTAGTGGAGAATTTGGTTTGCTTGTGAGAGAATTTTGTAGTGAGGTTTGCATTGTTGCATCAGTTTTGCATTGTAGATCTTTTCTTGCATTTTATAGTCATTTCTGGAAATGTTGCTTATTTGTAGCTGAAGGGTGTTTATGCTCATATATTGAAAAATAAAAATAATCTATTATTGGGTATTGATCCTTTGTGATTCCTTGCTAGGAGCGACTCAACATGACAAGTTTCAGATTTTTTGGTTAAGGATTGGATTTTATAAAGGAAAATCGCCCTCCATAAGGGGCCGTACCATTTACACTTCATTGGGAATTGTGCAAAAAAGAATCAAGGGTTTTTTATAGGGTTTAAGTGTCCCATCTTGGTCGCCATACTCATTAAGGTCGTATGAATTTGGTTTCATATCAATAGAGTGAGTGTTGAGAGAGAAAAGTGCATTTTAGTGAGTTTTCAGAGTGCTGGTTCTGTCATTCATGTTGCTGGTCTGTCATATCAGATTTGAGAAAATTGCATTTTAGTGAAGGGTTGGTGCTAGAAAGTCATATTAGGCCTTGTGGAGGACATATTTACTATTGCAGCAATTTGAAGAGCTTTAATCCTTGATCTTGCAGGCATTCTTCATCATATTGTAAGCTGCACAGTAGTACTGTCAACATTTCATTCAATCTTGCTTTCATGCTTTGTAATTGCCCACTGAATAAGTGGAAGAGGCTGGCTTGCCGCCTATTTACATTTGAGTTGCATTGTAGTTTTAATATCTCCGCCCTATGGTAGCTCCCTTCTCACCTTGGGTTGGAAAACACATGCTAGGCGTCGAGTTTCACTTCAGCAATTTTAGTTGATAGAGATCCTCTGACCATATGCACGCCGTCATCTGGCGCATTCTTGGTTAGAGTTATTCAGTACTGCATTGCATTGAGATCCTCTGACCATATGCTCACACCTTGCCCATTTTGGGATCCTGGTGTACATTCTTGGTTAGAGTTGAATTCTGCATTGTTTCGGTTAATTGCTAACCCTAACGGGTGCATGTTGTTTGTAATTGCATTCAAAAAATAAAAAAATTGGCTCAGTATATTTCATTTTCAGTCTTTTCTCCAGATTTTTTCCGGATTTTTCACCATTTTTCTGTGATTTCTTGACTGATTTTTCCAGATTTTCACCAATTTTCTGATTTTCATCATGGATTTCATGATTTTTTTCAAATTGATTTTTTGAGATTTCTATTGACTTTTTGGAGCTTCTGAGTGGATTTTCAAAATTCTGGCACTTTCTAAATGTGGAAACCTTGCCAAAAATAGAAACTTTTCCAAAAATAATAACTTTCCAAAAATAGGCCCTAAAAAATAGGAAGTCTAACTTGGGCTAAAAATGCCAAAAATGAAGTCCCTAAAAAAATAGGGGGTTCTGAGGAGCAATCCCCGAAAAGTAGGAGATGTCAGAATTGACCGAAACGACAGTCAATCTTCGTCCCTCGGGCCTTTTGTGTCCGTCCATGGTGTTTAGGCACTAATTCGGGCTTAAAATCTCAACTTGGCTCGGGCGACTCTTAGAACTCAAACACCTCATTGTAAAAAGACTGGTGATTAGCAGTTGCGACGCCAAGGCAAAAAGCAAAAAAGCAAAAAACAAAGGGTCCCCATTTGCAATGGGGCGATGTGTGAAAAGGTCACAACACCACCTTAGATAGATCCGATTTAAGCTTGTTAAGTCTTATGAACTGAAAGCATCATTTGGTTTCTAGTAATGTAATGTAAATCAGAAATAGATTTCAATTGCTTAGTACCTTGAAATTACATTATACATATGCATGCATTTGTGGCACTATTTTGGCATCATTGCAACAAAACTCAAAAACTGTGAAAAAAAAACAAACATAAAACAAAAATTCAGACCTTCAAACTCAGTGAAATCAAACCAGCAGAGTGGCGGAACACTACACTTGTGCTGGGTGGAATGTGAATGGTCACTGCCAACAAGCAAACTGTCACCATCCACAAAGATTGATAGTCACACTACCTTCTACAGTTGCTGCCTAGTAGTGTAAATATGTAGTCAAGGCAGAGGGAGAAATGGTGCTGCCTGCAAGGAACAACAACCACCCTAGCAATATGAATGCATGCCCAACTGAGAAGCAAACCAGATGCATGCAGGAAGATGAATGGGAATCTGAACACTTGTGCCTGGATGGAATAAACTCTGTCAAAAATATCAGGGAGTAAATGAATGCCTGCCAACAAGAGGATTTGTCACCATTGGGGGAAAATAAACAGCCATGTGAAGAAAGGAAAATGCTATTGTCAATAATGTGGGAGAATTGGTTGCTATCCATGCAACTGCCCTTAAATTCCCTCTTCTTTTTCTGTCTCAAACTCTTTGTTGCCATTTACACACTTACATGATATTCTGTCATCTAGGTATTCATTGGACACTGCCAAACTTCTTGATTACATGCCCTTTCCATTCAGCCAAACTTGTAGCACTGCTGCAAGTAACAATATTGCCTTGGGCCAAACCTGCAACATTGCTGCAAAAGCATCGTCCCCATGTGAATGACTTCAAGCTACTACATGTGTTTTGTTGGATAATAGAGCTGAGACAATGTTGCGAACAGTGAACCAATTGTTAGAGTGAAGTCTATCACACTTAAAACTGCTACAAGTAACATTTACAGCAGACTGGATGCTTGTGCCATCTACTAAGGTGAACCTGCAACCCTATTAAGCCTTTACAAGTTGCTGCAAGTGACTTGCAACCTTGTTATGGGTGTCATTTTATTTCTTCTAGGTGAACTTGCAACCTGAACCCTGTTGGTCCACTTAAATTAAGCCTCTTATGGATCACAAGCATTGGGTATTTTTTTGGTTTAAGTTTTTTGTAAGAAATGGACCAATCAAGATTTAAACCTAGGATGGCCTTCCATGAGCATGCTAGTTGCTCTACCACCAAGCAAAGGACCCTTCACAGGTTCAGGCTTTGCTGGAATGTGGATTGAATGTTCGCCAACCCTACACAAGCCAAAGACATCTTATGTGCACCTAGCTAACCTGGAACTAATGTTGTAAGACATGGATCAGCTAGGATCTGAACATAAAACCTCATACAAACATGCTGGGTGATCTAGCTCTGAGCTACTAGTCCTTCATAAGTTTAAGCGTTTGGGGGGTATGGATTGAAATTCTAACAATGTTGCAACATCCTCTCTCTTTTATGCTAGAAATGACTAATGATATTATGTGTTAAATTAATCCCATTGACTTTGTGATTATACTACTTATGTATGAGTTTGTGTTTATGATATGTTGCCATGTGGAACGTCAATAATATGCTACTATGGTAGAGGTATTGTAACTCATTGTCTTCATACTCTGTCCCATTTTTCTTATTTTTTATGGTTTATCATTCTTGATCTTTTTGCAGTTGTGATCTTATGTATATCTCTTCAAGGATTTTGTGTGGCTCTAGTTATGGAAACTGACATTGTACGATCACTTTATGAGATTTTTTAAAGCTGAGTATTTTCATTTCATGTATTATGTAGTGATTCATTCAATAATTTATTTACGTAATTTGGACCAGCTTGGCTGCTATCCGCTTTGTAACCCTTGGTATCCCTTACTGAGTTATTCATTGGCTTTTGTGTTTTCTCGGATGATGGTTCCAGTAGTGTGGCTTGAAATGTTAGAAACTGAAAATACTATGCTGTTGATCCTTGAAGAACATTGCCATTTGATTGACTGTGAACAAAGCACTCTTAAAGACAAACCTCTTTATTCACTTTATAACTCTCTTTTGAGAAAGCACAATGTTGAACATGCAATTCTATGGGCTTAATTGTTTTTGAGCAATAGTGATTTATCATTCAAGTATTAGTGAATTCATGTTTCTTTGTTAGTTTTTCATCATGAAATTCATTGTATGTGCTTTTGCAGGGTTCAAACTGTTGATTGTATTATAGATGCAATCCAAGGAGATTATTTCCAAGGTGGATATGACATGCTTAGTCAAGGGGGTCGTTATATAGCTTATGGTGCTTCTAGTTTCACTCCTCATGGAGATCGCCCAAATTGGATTTCCCTTGCTTGGAAATACTTTAACAGGCCAATACTTGACCCTCTAAAGATGATGGAACAAAACAAGTCTCTAATGGTAATAACTCTTTCTCATATATGTTGTACTTAATATTTGTTCATCGAGGAAGTAAGATATCTTTTGCATTGAACCTCGCTTTCTTCAATTGCTATTAGTATTCCCACCTTGCCTTCCAAGTTTTGAAAATTAAGATTGTGAAAGGTATAAATAAATTTTAGTATAGAGTTTTGATAAAGTGAAGATATCTTTGAATATAATTTTTTGGTAATGTTTTTGAGACCCAAATGACTTTTTTACAACTTGTTTTGCATGAAATTATGAGGCAACAAAGGGTGCTATTGGCACTTTTGAAATTTAAGAAAAAGTATATTTAAGTTATATAAGATAATGGCAAAAAAATTAGTCCAGAGCTTTGTTGTTAGCTTATTTTACATTTGGTTCAAATAACCACCAACAAGCCTTAGAAAGTTTCATGAAAGTTTTTTTTTAAACTCCAAGCTTTTAGGTCTTAGGCACTATAGAACCAAACCAAAACAAATTAATGATAATCTCACATCAAGTGTTTATGCCAAGAAGAAGGGAGGGAGAGAAAAGAATTAAGTTTTGTTCTTTCCTTTCAACCATTCACCCACGTTGTTGAAGACAAACGTGAGAAACTTTAGGGTTTTTCTGTTTTGCATTGAAGAGCTTTGCCCACGTAGAATAAGGAGACATTACAGCTGTTTCTTGAAGAATGACCACGTTGCAGGATATGTAAAGAGGTTTTGTCGCGTTGTAGGGGCGTTGGAGGCTCTTTCGGAGCTGTTACCCATGTTGCTGGACCTTGTTTGCCTACAGAATGTAATTCAAATCTTACGTACTACTGGCAAACTAGTCATGTGCAGAACATAGAATAAAACAGTAACCAGAAAGATATCATGTTTGAATGCCAGAAACTTTATTCATTATCAGAAACATCATGTACAATCAAGGAGTATCAGCAGTGCTTAACAATATAACCATCGGCACATAACTCATAACATCTCCCGACTATCCCCACAGGCTACATATAACGTTCGGTGGTGGTTAGATAACCAACTGACACGACGCTTCATAACAACATTAACATTACATTAATCCGAACATGATTTCCCGAAAGTACATGACATTATTATTCTTTACTAATCTATAGTTTTATTTAGCAATTGGTCGACTACAGCCGACAACAAAGTAAAATATGTTGCTAACATCATCCCCCCACAAAAGAAGTCGTCTTCCAAACGACATACATATAGCAAGACAAGATCAATGAGAGGTAGGGGGAAGGGAGTGCGTCCCTGGATGCACAGATGACGTCGGAGTAGTAGAAGAATGCTCCGCTCGCAGTCGCCTCACCTCCTCGGTACATGTGCGAAGTTGCCGATCTGCCAGTATCTCCCTCTCCCTCGCCGCCTTTACCATACAGGCTGCCTCCATCAGTTGGCTTTTTGCCTTCTCCGCCTCTGCACTCTTGGCCGCCAAATCAACATCTTTTGCAGCCAACTGATCTTCCAAAGCTTTTACTCGCTGCTCCCATGCTGCCTCTTTCTGTTGTGCTTCCTCCTCCAAGACGGCCACCCGAGGCTCCAAGACCTCCAATCGAGCTCCCCTCTCACTGGCAAGCCGAGTTTGTTCGGCCAAGTCATTCTGGATGCTCTTTATGGTAGCAGTGGACTCGTCCTTAACCCTCTGCAGGAGTCTATAGGCGTCCACTCTTCGTGATACAGCTACCTCAGTAGAAAATACTTGGCGTTTCATGAGAATAAAGACATCCCGAAAGGCAAGCTCTATGTGATATAAGCTCTCCAAAACCCCGGCGTCTTGCCCTACTAGTCTCGGTGGTCGACCCCGCCAGGCTCTCATCATTGCAGGAGTCTCTCCTGCTGGCCACCCCTCGCCGAATATCCGTGTGAACTCAGCCTCACACCCCATCTGTACAAATCCTCGGATGCGTTGAACTTCCTGGCCCACTAGAGGAGATCGGCCAATCCTGAGGTCTCTGGAAACCTATCCCACTCGCATCATCAACCTGCCCATATGCTCTAGCTCCTGTACATATCTTTGCACCGTGTCTAGTGGGTCTGATGGGTCTGGTTGTGACATCTCGACGACAAATCCCTCCGTGGAGTCACCCTCCTCGTTCTCCTCATCGTCGGGAGGTGTACAAGGTTCCGTCTCCTCCTGGGGCGGTTCCCCGACTATCTGCTGAGGCTCATGTATGGCTGTCTCTGGTGCCTCTGCTATGCTAGCCTCAAGGTGTGCAAGTGCATCCTCGCCAAGTCTGGCCGTCTCACTTTGCTGAGTGTGGACGACTGACCCTTCCTCATCCCCTAGTCCCTCCGAGGGACTCTTCTCCCGCTGTTCTAGCTGCTCGGCCACTTCCAAAGTGAGGCCTACCGATCCCAACCAACTATCAATCTGGGCTACCCGGGGTGCTCCTGGGGCTGGAGTAGTCTCCTCAATGGCCGCCATCATTCCCCCAGTTCCTGTTGCTGAGGTTGCCACTCCTGACGCTGCCGATCCTGGCAGTGGTGTAAGTGAACAGGCCGCTGGCAATATCTCAACCAAGGCAGTGGAACCTGCCGATACAGTGACTGCCCCCTGTGATGTCGTGGTGGCAAGTGGTGCCCACCCTGGCGATGCACCTGGTAGTGAAGCAGCTACCCTCAACATTCGCCCGGCTCCAACTGGCGAAACAGGAAGAGTGAATGTCACAAAGTGTGTTCTTCCTGGCTGGCGGTGTGGGGAGAGTAAACCCTGCCGGCTGCAGCAATGGTATGTCGATCTCACCTGCTTCCTGACCCCCTATGGCGACGGACACATCCTCATCGGCCGGTGGACTGGACTCCGAGGGTGAAGAAGATAGATCAATGGGCTCATCCCTGTCTGATGCATCACTCTGCTCAGAGGTATCCTCAGCTGATGTTTCCTCTTCCACCGACGCCTCCTTTTGTTTCCTCTTCTTTCCTAAAGTCGTGCCCTCGCCAGCTTGCTTCGCTTCCAGTTCAGACCAGTAAAATACTGTTGGCAACCCAGGATCCAGGTGAGTAAGTGGCCGCAACCGACCCCAATTGCCCTCGGGCACCTGTGTGTGAATGGCATCGAGAAAGAGGGCTATAGCATGCTGGGTCATGTAGAAGGCCTTATGCCTCTGCGATAAGAAATCTCGCATCCGCTATGTGAGTAACCTCGCCCAGTTGTACACTCGACCAACGCGGAGTCCGACCATGTAGTCCACCATCCAGATAGCAATGTCCGACGCTCGGCTGGCACCTGTAAGTCGGCATTTCATTAGGTCGAGCAAGCACTTCCATTCCGCTGTTGCCAAGTAGTTTTTTCGGAGACCTCTGTTGCCAGCACTCCATATGGTATTTTGTTCCTCCACTGTCAAATCACTTCGACACACCTGTTTGACCAACAATTCCTTGTGCTCCTGTGTCATCTTCTTAGGTTTGTTCACCCCTATTCCCGAAGCTAGTACGCCAAACACTCGCTCGAAGTCCTGCGGCCAAAAGGAAATGGTCACTCGGCAGCCTCTGTAATCAATCACCGATTTGTGCGTATGCCTGCAATAGTTGTCTACCATCGCCTTCAACCAAGGCTCAAACTCCCGAGAATTGAAGAAGGGCACTATCACAGCTTTGTCTACCCGAGCGTGCCGAAGCGCAACCTTCAGGGAGTGGTCGTCAGGAGTGCTTCGCCACCACTGTTTGCACTCGTTGCCAGTCAGGTTCTCCCATGTCATCATCTCGCTATCAGCGTCCATCCTCTTTCTTTTTCCCGCCGAGGCTACCTTTGGCTTGTGCTGCACATCCTTCTTGCCCTTGTCCATTTTTCTATCAGTTCGGCGATGCCAGCCGATTTTATAAATCTCGAGAAAACTGCCGAAACTATCAAAACTGCCGAAACTGTCAAAACTGCCGAAGTCTGGTAAAGGCTGGAAATGCCGTACGCCCTAGAGAAGTGATTGAACTTGAGATGGCCGTACGATCTAGCAATTTTGAGAAATCTGTACGCTTTGTAGGATCTGTGAAATCCGTACAACTTGAGAAATCTGTACAATCTGGCAAGTCTGTGAAGTCCGTACGACCTAGCAATTCTTAAAAATCCGTACGACTCGGCAAGTCTGAGAAATCCGTACGGCCTAGCAATTCTTGAAAATCCGTACGACTTGGCAATTTTGTGAAATCCGTACTGCCTAGCAACTTTGGAGAATCTGTACGGCCCGAAGACTTGGTGAATTCCCTGCGACTTGAACACTCTGTGAATTTCGTGCAACCTGAGAACTTTGCAAATTCCGTACGACCTGAGAACTTTGTAAATTTCGTACGACTTTGAGCTTTTGGAAATTCCATACGATTTTGAGCTGTTGTAAATTCCGTACGATGTAGAACCTGGCAAAATTTCCAATTTGTAATGGTCATACAACCTCCAGTGACCAACAAAATGAAGACTGGAGAGCTTGTAAATACCGTACGATTTGGAAGACTGGTGAATGCCGTACGATTTGGAAATCCTTTGAATGCCGTACAATTTGAAAATCTTTTGAATGTTGTACGACCTCAAGACTTAGAAGCTGATGAGGGTGCCGTACGATCTTCCCTGTGCTTGACGCGCCTCTGCTGCTGATAAATCCGTACAGATTTTTGCTCTCTTCTCTCCCTTTGTGATTTCGCTGTATTTCGCCTTGTCGCCAAACTATCTCATCTTTAAATGGCCGTACGATTGGGGTTTCTGTATTTATTTCATTTAATTTAATCACTTTCTCTCTTGGCCGTACGATTTGTTTAATAGCCGAGACTTTTATTTTAATTCGCTTCACTTTATTTAATTTGAGCACTTTAATACTTCTTCTCTTAATGTCCAAGTCGTTTAATTTATTATTTAATTTTTTCCTCTTTCTTTTACTTTTCTTGTCTGACTTCCTTCACATTTCTTTTATTTTTCTCTTCTTTCTTCTTTGTTTTCCATTCGCCTTGTTCTTCCTTATTTACTCTGTTATTTTCCTTTATTTTCTAATGTCTCATAGCTTTTTTCCTTTCTATTTTTATTTTTTCCAACTTCTGTTCACTTTCTCTCTCCTCCCTTCTCTCTTCTTTCCTTTTTATTTTTCTCAACTTCTATTCAGTTTCTCTCTCCTCCCTTCTCTCTTCTTTTCTTTTTATCCCTCTAGCTTCGCTGTGTGTCCGAACTTTTAATTCCAAGGTGTAGTACCATTTACATGTGTGGTGGCCTTTTATAACATTCTTCCTCACAGCACGTTCCTATATATTCTATATCAAACCATTTATCAAGTAAAGGGGCAGGACCAATACCTCAAAAACTTCCATCGATGTACCTTCCTCCTAACTGTTGATACCACGTAACATCATCGCCTTGTACTGTTGGTGGTCCCGCCAGGTTAGGAATTATTTTCCAGAGTCCATCTTGAGTTGCGATCTTCCTAACCCTTGGTATTTTTCTTCTTTCTCGACGCATTTGTTTCAGAAGGTCTTCTGTATACCCGTCCACCGTTGACACAAATGTATCTTCTGTCTTCAACACTGTCTTTAAGCAAGGGGCCTTCTTCTTGAAGTAAGCATCCCATTGCTCATCAGTCCATTCCTCCTCGTCATCCTTTTGCGACTCATCTTGTTCTTGGCCTGCTTGTTTCTCCTTTTCTGCTTGGGCTTCCGTGTCCAAGTCCTTGGCTATATATCCCCGTTTTACTCCTTCATAAGGGGCCACATAGTGCCAGTGTCCCCCCAATCGACGCCAAAGGGCAGGGGTTCCGAACACTGCATTGGTTAGGTGCTTGTGTATCCGTGGTACCGCAATTCCTTCCACTCGCTTCTCTGCCAACCTTTCCTCAATTATTTGATCTCGGCCTGATTCTGCCGAGTCATCGTCTGCTACATATCCGGGACCTCCGAGTCCCCAGTCTTGTTTTCTCGGGCCTTCACGTTGCACAGGCCAATCTTCCTTTGTGGCATAGCCCAACATGTTGATGGCGATAGTATTCTTCTCTTTTCTCTCCTGATATGGCTTTAGCTTCGATCCGTTGATTGCCTCGGATATCAGTGACCCATCTAGATTTTCTAACTTTATAGAACCATTGTCACCTACTTCCCGTACTCAGAACGGTCCCAACCAACGAACTTTAAACTTCCCCGGTTTGATCTCGTTACAGCCGTTATATTTCAGAACTAACTGTCCCGGTCGGAAATTCATTCGTCGGAGATGCTTGTCGTGCCAATATTTCCTTCGCCGTTGCATGTTCTCCGTCGCCCATTGTGCCATCACCCTTCGCTCATCCAGCTTATTCAGTTGGTAGAGTCTTTCCTTTAAACTTTCAGTATAGCCCAATCGATTCTCCACGGCTATCCTCAGGCTTGGTACCATATACTCCATCGGCATCACCGCCTCCTGACCGTACATTAATTGGAAAGGCGTGTGGCCCGTTGTTACCTTGTACGTTGTACGATATGCCCATAGGACGGCTGGTAACCTTTCTTCCCAGTCAGCTTCTTCCACGCCACATGATTTGTGAATCACCGATACGAGCACCTTATTTGTAGACTCCGCCTGGCCATTAGCTTGCGGGTAGTATGGACTTGACAGGTTGTGAAAAATTCGAAACTCTGTCGTCATCAACTTGATAACATGATTAACGAAATGCCCTCCACGATCACTTGTGATCCGAATGGGGATGCCGTACCGTGTCACTATTTGCTTGTAGATGAATTTTGCCGTACTTTGTGCTGTATTGTCTGGCAACGCTCGAGCTTCCGCCCACTTCGTCAAATATTCCGTAGCAACCACAATATATCGGCATCGATGCAGGTGACTCACCTTTAGTGGTCCGATGAAATCCAACCCCCATCGTTCGAACAATTCCTGCGGCTGTGAGGGATGCAGTGGCATGAAGTCCTATTTTAATGGTTTCCCGACCCTCTGGCAAGTGTCGCAACCTAACACCCACTCCTTGGCATCAGTGTGCATCGTCGGCCACCATAGGCCTGCCAAGAGAATTTTCCTTGCTGTAGCATCTGGTCCCATATGGCTGCCAGCCAGTCCTTCATGTGCCTCCTTTAGTACGCCAGGTATTTCTTCTTCGACGACACATCTCCGGAGGATCTGGTCGGGTCCCATCTTGTAGAGTAAACCATTGATCAACTGGAATGTCTTACTTTTTAGTACGAGCTTCCTTCTTTCGGCTGGTGGCATTTCTTTCGGGAACGTGGATGTGGACAAATATTCTCCAATCTTCTCGTACCATGAGGGCAATATTGCAATCTGGAATAAATGTGCATCCGGAAAGTCTTCATTCACCCCTCCCTCGGCAGGTTCGCCCGACCGGATTCTGGATAATTGATCGGCAATAACATGGCTCTTTCCCGGTCGTACAATGATGGTGAACGTAAATTCTTGCAACAAAAGTAACCATCTACTCACCCGTCCTTGGATAATCGGCTTGTTTACCAGGTACATCAAAGCTTGGTGATCCACATAGAAAGTGAACGGCGTGGCTAGGAGGTGTTGACGTGGTTTTTGTGACCGCACCAAACAGCAGAACGAAATAGTCCGAAGGCTACTCCATTCTCTCTTGATCAAAGTATTCCGTGCGCTAAGATTGCGAGAAAGTTCGCACGTTCAACTCCAAGGTTCCTTTAATGCGAATAGACCCAGTTCGGTTGATGTGTATTGATGTGTTCTTACGAGGGGACTTACACAATTGTTCAGACTTCTTGCAGTTAGCAGCTAATGTATGATTTTGAAGGGGAATTCTCGCGTATGATTTGGCAATATAGCTTGTTTTCCTAAAACTAGTCAGAAATGTGCGGAAAGTAAAAGGGTATAGGGCCTAAGAAATTTGTATTCTACTCTAAATGCAAGATATGTGGGATTCAGTTTTGGCAGACTTAAACCAAATTTCACCTAGCCTCACGTCGGACAGCTTCAGCGAAATCAGTGCAATCTTCAAGGGGGTAACAAAAGATTTTCAAATTATGATTTAGCATACATACACCATCACAACGATGCATATAAGCATGTAAACCACAACTGAAGTTAAACTCAAGATAATGTCCAGTTGACCACGCAAGGCGGACTTATCATCAACAAGCCGCTAGTGGTATGGAATAAAGAAGCTACCTCAAAAAATACCACACATCAAAGTAAACTACTTGCATGAAATTAAGCTACTTGGATTCGAAAGGAAGAAGAGACCTTGCTAGCTATTTATGACAAGACGAATTCCACCATCAATGAAAAGATCAATTATCATAAAAAGTGTTACACAACAATCTCCTCAAAAGTCTTCAAAGGGAAAACTTTCTTTCTCTTCCACACTAACAAAATGATCTACAATGCTCTACTATGCTCTACTCTCCAATCTCTAGCTCTAATGCTAATGCCTGATCTAATGTCTACTATCTAATGAGATACAAATGAGGGGGACTCCCCCTTTATATAGCTAGCCAAGTCCCAAAAGACGGCTAGGGTTACAATTAATAGAGTGGCCAGAATCGTGCCACCTCAGCCCTAACCCTAAAAACTGCCAGAATAGGGAGTGGTACATTAAATGAATCAAAGATTCCCACTCACTCCCAAAATAGTAAATGTAATAAATGTCCACATTCAGTCTTCTAGAAGATCCTCGTCCAGCAGCGCATTCCCATTGGCCTTCTCTCTCACTGCAAACTCAACAAATCTGCCAAGTACAGCCTCAACCTCATGAACTGAAATAGGCGGAATGCAATCTAGCTGAAACTCTAATACTGTAACTGAATGCTCATGCCTCGTACAAGATTTTCTCCAAGCAGCTAAGGAGTCCTGCGTGTTCTGGATCAAAGTGGAGAAAGTAGCAGTATTCTCGAAATCATCCTGTACAAAGGTCTTAACGTCTGCAAAGAAAGGCACCAGCAAACCCCTCAAATTATCAACACTTATCTCATCTGGATTCAGCCGCCTAGCAAATATAGCCTCAAAGGTATTCTGAACTCCATCTATAATGTTGGCCATAGCCTTATGTACTCTAGCTGAATCCGCCTGTGCCGCATCGAAGAAACCACGCCCAGTGATCGCCGAAGAATACCACCGAGAGAAATCATATCGGTCATTCTCCTGAATGACGCCTCCATCAATCAGCAACTGCAATGGCACATGCCTCAATACCTCAAGACGCTGGATCACCTTACTCTGATAGATAGAGGCATCGCCCCAAGCATGATCCACTGCATCCATCCGTGTTAAAATACTAGAGGCCTGCTGAAAGGCAGAAGCAAGGTCCTCCATAAATTTCTCTGTCTCAGCACGAACTCCTGTGACCCATTTATCTGCTTCCTGTGCCATCCTCCCCAACTCTACCAAGCCGCTGATCGACTCTCTAGGTACATCTGCTGGAGGCTCTATCACTGGTACATCCTGCCCTCGAGAACGAGATAACTGCTGTACATATCCAATTAAGGCCTTGTGTTCTCTTTTCAACTTCTTATACTTCCCTTCTTTCTTGAATAACCTATCTTTGAGGGCAAGGTAGGAGTTATCACACTCCTCTACAATCTGCGCACCAGTGGGGCGTCCCAAATCCAGAGTCGTGACCACATAATTCTCAGGTACTGCTTCATTTCGGTCACACTCAACTCGTCGCACGGCCACATGAAGGGTGCGAGAGCCATCCTCCTCAGTGGAGATCTTCGAAAACTTTCCTGCTTTCTTCTTCTGTGGAGGTGCACTGATCCTGTTCAAGAACTCCTCCATCTCAACTGCTGGATCAATTTCCTCACTAGGGCTTCTCCTCATTCTGTCCTTAAGCCAATCGGGCACATCATACTGTATGTCAAAGGGCTGCTGCTCCTGTGCCTCGACCTCTCTAACCTGCTCAACTTCTTCATCATTCTGGCGAGGCTCATCGTCCTCAATTGGCTGAGTATCACCTGAAACTATATCATCATCCTCATTCATGGCCGCCTCTAACTCCTGCTGAAACTGAGGGTCAGTGATAGTCCCCTCATCATCCTGCTGATCCTGCTGATCAACCCTAACAGGTGCGTTGACGCTCTGGCCAACTGACTCTCTCCGTGGAGGCTGAATATTATCCTGTACTACTTGCACCTGATTCAATGCAATCCTCTGATCAGCAAATAAAGAGACCTCCTGTATGCTTGGAGAACGTGTCTCCAAGGGTGTTGCCACTGTGACTCGTGGAGGCTCTGGCTGAGTAGGCTCCTGTCTAACTATTTCCTTCTTCCTGGACTCTGGACCTCTTGTAATCTGTTTCTTCTTGCCAGTGGTGGGCGTCCTGTGATCTCCCATCATGTTGTAAGTCAGGGCAATTGACCTACTCTTTAGCCTGTTCACACGCCTATCAACCCAAGCTCTAGTAAATGTCATAACTGGGATGGAGAGAGTATCCAAATCAGCAACCTCGGGCTCTGACCAATCGGGAGGTGGAAGTGGAGTATCTCGAACAGCTGCATAATCAGGATGTACAACATCCATATCCTCATTGACCTGGTCCGGAACTGGCACAACCTCACACTCCCTGATCAGAGTGATAGGCAATCGAGAGAACATCCTCTTCCTTACTTCAATCTCATCAACTGCATCA
This sequence comes from Sequoia sempervirens, assembly GCA_007258455.2. NCBI lineage: Eukaryota > Viridiplantae > Streptophyta > Pinopsida > Cupressales > Cupressaceae > Sequoia > Sequoia sempervirens. The sequence continues at coordinate 26,362 of VDFB02366281.1, read as the reverse complement.
GCCCAATAATCCTCTATGGTGGCCTTATGTTTGAACTCCTCCGACAGAACCCAATTGATGTTATGATGTGGGTCGTAGTGCTGTCGGCTAGTGTGGTATGAAAAATGATAAAACTGAAGTTCACTTTCAGCTTCTCTAGCTGCCTGTATTGAGGGACACACCTCATCCGAGTTACCCATTACAATTGGAAATTCTACCCCTCCTTTCTTCTTCTTCTTTTGAATTTTATCAAAGGCCAGCAACTGTCTAGATATCTCTAGCATTATTATTCTATCTGTCGGGTACTTAGGCAGCCTATATGGGTATGATGAGAAACCTTGTAGCCTAACGTAAGAAAATCTCGGAAACTGTATGAACCAACACCCATACCTTTCAATTAACTCCTGGGCTTCCTTCGAGATTCTGTGTTGTAATCGCTCCTGAAGCAATCTCGTGATGTACATGGTGAATGAGTCGTTGACACGCTTGTAGTGGGTTGTGCTCAACAGGTGCAACTGTGGACAGGCATCATAGATTTTGAACTGATGAGAGCCGCATCCAACAGGCTCTTTGTAAGATATCCCCCTATACTTCGTCATCCGTGCCAACATATAAATGACATAGGAGCTCATATAAAATGTCTTCGTTCTCCTCAAGCCCAGGAGCTGCTCGTGCAAGTTGTCACTGATCATTGCAGCCCAATTGACGTAATCTTTTCCTTCTAGCACGAGGTTGATGTAATAGAACATCCAAGGCTCAAAAATAAATGATTGTGGGCAACCTCCAACCCTGCTCAGCATCATAATGAGGTCACAGTACTCTTGCTTCAAATCATCCGCTATGATCTGTTTGGGCAACTTCGTTCGAGAAGGCTTGGGAGTGCTCATCCAGTGGGTGTTAATTGTATCCATGCATCGCTCAAAAGCAGAAGCATACATCCGCTCCACTCGCTCCCTGGACTTGTAGATCATATTTCTGTGCACCGGGATCCCGAAAGCTTCACCAATGGCTGCCGGAGTAAGATTGGCAAGCACTTGGCCATCAGGTGACATGATCAACCGGTGTTCCTTCTCGTAGCAGTTAGCACACTCCATTATCAGCTCTGAACACTGTATGGCTGGCGGGAAACCAGCAGCTGCATATAGTCCACTTCGGACGATGTTGTGCGAAGTGACTGAAGCCCGATGACTTCCAATTCCAAACATCCTGTTTTTGAAGGTCTCCAGGTTGACGGAGCCCAAGTTAGTGTCTGTCAACTTGCCCAGCTTTGAAATGAATTTCGACTCCGGCATGAATGTTTTACTCAGCTTCTTGATCACTGCTTGTCTCGAGGCACCATTGTCCTTTCCAGTTGTCCTCGCTTCAGCCATCTGCAAACAACAACATTCATCAGCAATTTAATTTATAAAAAATGATACATGACATTACATAGGGGCTGCAGTCAACTTCTAGAAGCTGCAATAACTCTCGTGTTTGCAAACCTCAGCTTCTTTTCTTCGATAAATTCGAACTTCAACACTTAGAACAGATTTCTAAGTAAACTTCAGCCTTAGCAACTTCAATCTGCAACTTGAACTTTTGCAAATTCGTACTTCACACCAGCAATCAGCAATTAGCAAGTTCGTACTTTTAAAGTTCTCAACTACTTCAATTCACTGCAAAGCGTCCTCTTCAGCACAGGCAACTTCAACTCACTCAACAAATCAAACTTCAGCCACTTATACCAGCAAAGTCGTACCTCTTGGTTTCAGCTATGCCACTTCTCAGCAACTCAAGGCGTCTCCTTTAGCACAGGCAACTTTGATCAACTTCTAAGTGCGCCTCTTCAGCAAACTCTACTCAGCAAAATTTCGAATTCCTTCAAGCTTCAGCAAACACTCAATCTTTAGCAACTTACTCAGAGCAAGTTCGACTTCTTCAGCTGTGAAAACAAGTGAGAAACATCTTCATTTTATAGCTAAAACTCGAATTCTAGAAGAAGCCATTTTTAGCCAGTGCATTAAACTTCCACTACTCCACTTCAAGAATTCGAATTTCCCTCTCCGGTATTTCTGACACTTGTCACCCGACGTCAGGAATCTTATTCTTCTAGAAACTTGACTTTGACTGGCATCTTTGAATTTATTTTCAAAAAATTTAATTTAAATTCATCCTTTTTAATTCACCAGCCGGAATCCTGTCACCTGAAATTCGAATTTTAACTCTTCATCTGGGAAATTCATCCTTGAAGAATTCAAACAAAATTATCTAGGCAACTCATCTCGAACTCATCATTCGAAGAAATTCACTTTAAAAGTCATTTTATTCATCTTTGCCTTAGAAAATTTTAAATTCTCCCTTAGGAAAATTCACACTTTGAGCACTGATTAAATTCTTCACTGAAAAAGTGTCGGTGAAGTTCGGAAGATCTAGAAATCCATTTATCATTGCAAATGTTCAGTACCCAGAAGAAAATTTTCTTCAGAACGCCTCGAATCCATGGGTACCCAACGAACGGGTTCATTTAATTTTTGAATTTTGAACCTTAGAAAAAATATTATTTTCATCATTTTAAATTCACTCTTCGCCTGTGATCTTCCTGTTGCTCCAACTTCTTGAAGAACTTGAATTCATCCTGCATTTCTGACTTTATCATCGAGAAAATTTGCTCGTGCTTCGGAAAATTTTACCACCCTGAGGCTCCAAGCGTATTTTCTAAGAAGAAAATATTTTGATCATCTCTTGCATTCTTGAAGAATTTCCCTTAGAAAATTCTATTTGTTTGCCAGTGGAGGAGAATTTTTTATCAACTTCACTTAGAAGAAATTTTATTCATGGAGGCGCCTTGTACATTTTATCTTCACTTCCCTCCATATCACTCCAGACTTAGGAAATATTCATTTAAAAACCCAACGCCTTAGAGATATTTATCTTTTTATTTTGCTTTCACTCACCACCCTAGGAAATATTCCAACGCCTTGGAGAAATTTTCCAACACTTAGAAAATATTTTATTCTTATCTGAGGCGCCTAGCACACTTGAGAGGAAATTCAAAAAAATCACGCCCAATATTCACCTTGGGCGCATTCTTGATGTGGAGGAGGATAACGCCTCACTTTTCACCATGTCTAGGCAATATTTCCTACCCCACTTACCATCTTTATTCACCTTTTACATCTAAACTTGGGCGCATTTGAGCATGTCCACTGGATGACCTTTCAACTTCACTTTTTTTTGTCTTCACATAACCTTGCTTGGGCGCATTTAGGAGGGTGAGGAGGACGAGTTTCTTTGACTTGTTTGACTTATTTCATCTTTAGGCGCATTTTGGATGTGGAGGAGGATAAACTTTTCTAACGCCTCAAGAGTGACTCTTCACCTTCCACTTTTTCGTCTTCACATGCATGACTTTGGGCGCATTTTGCCCCTTGAGGAGGATGAAAAACGTTGACTGCTTTGACTTCCTTGTGTTTTGGGCGCATTTCACCCTTGCTCAGGATGGGCGCATTTTGATGGGGGTGGCGGATTTCTACACTTAGAAAAATTTTCATCTTTCCTTCTTCAAAGTGGGCGCATTTCAGCATGCCAACAGGATGAAAATCTTTGACTTTCTTTGACTTTCTTCTGCCTTGGGCGCATTTTGACCCCTGAGCAGGATGAACTTCATTCAAAAAATTTCCATGCCTCCTCATCAATCTGGGCGCATTTGACTAGGCCTGCTGGACGAAGTTCCAGACTTAGACAAATTTTCATCATCTTTCGCCAGCTTACGTGCCCTACTATTTATAGTAAGTCCTCTGAATTTTGCACCTCTAAAGCTCGGAACGGCTTGAAATTTCGCGCACTGCATCCTCATAGCCTCGTTGTTCTGTCAACACTGCCATTTTTAGTCACCCTACTATTTTTAGCATGTTTCTGAAAGTGGTTTACTATAAATAGTAACCTCATGTTTCTGATAGCTCCCATGCTCCGATCGTCTTGAAATTTTAATGAGGCGCTCCTCACCACGTGACCTGCTGGCTGACACCGGCGCATGCACTCAATTTACTATTTTTAGCCAGTTTCCAAATTGACTTACTATAAATAGTAAGTGCTCCGTTTGACTTGAAATTTCACCACCAGATAGCCTGAAGAATGCTGATCGCGGTGGTTTACACCGGTTTTCGAAAATTCTGACTTTTTATGCCTCTTTTTGGGTCCCAAAGTTGGAAACCCTAATTCGCTCTGCATGCGTATCAAATGATATATGTTCCTCTTCGTTTCTGTGGCACTGCGATCAGCTCGTGATTTTGAATTGCTGGGAAGCGGCTGCCGGGACACACCTGCTAAAAATAGCAGGTTCCTTACTGAGTGAGAATCTTTGTTTGCATGTCATACCATCGCGAAGCTCTCGAAAAACCCATCAGGAATCACCCGACATGCGAAAGAAACCTTGACATGCAAACCCTAAAAATAGCCTCGGAAGACTAAACTCTGAAAGTTGTCGTCTCGTTTTGCATGTTATATCATCGCGAAGGTCTCGAAAAACCCAGAAGGAATATCCAGACATGCAAAGAAAAACTCTGCATCTGCACCCTGAAATTGGTCCCGGAAGCAGGACTACTAAAAATAGTAAGTTGTCTGTTTTTGCTCAAATTTTGCATGCGAACAATCTGATATGCCCTGAATGCTGTGTGACTGTCAGAATCTCAAAATAGCTGACAAACTGCCTGGAATTTCATACTTACTAAAAATAGTAAGTAGCTCAGAATCGGATGAAAATCTGCTGAGAGCCTGCTGGAAGCATACTAACACAAATGTTAAGCTCAATTTTCAATTTACTGACTCGTTCGACCTCAAACTGACCAGGGAGACTCAAACCCTAATTTTCAGACTTAGCCAAATTCACGTTTAAACTCATTGACGGGCGCAACCCCGAAAAGGCGGACATCAGAAAAGAGACAGAGCGGGAGAGAGAGAGAAAAACCCAAGCCAAAAGACCAGAATGGAGCAAAAATTTAGGGGGTCCCCATCTTGAATGGGGCGATGTGTGAAAAGGTCACAACAGGAGGTAATGCCTGAACTTCTGTACAGAGTAAACCATTCCTAGTGCCTCACACTCGGTCGTACTGTAATTCCTTTCTGCTTTTGAAAGTAGTCGACTGGCAAAGAATACCGGGCGGTCCAACCCGTGTGCTCCCACTTGTGCTAGGGTTGCTCTAATGGCAAAATTAGAGGCATCTACATGTACGTGGAACTCCTTCCCCCAGTCCGGATACATCAATATGGGTGAGCTGATCAACCGATCCTTCAGTTCCTGGAATGCCTTCTCCTGTCCTTCGGCCCATATAAATGGTTGGCCTTTCCTCGTCAGTAGGTCGAGAGGGTACGACACTTGGGAAAAAAATTTAATGAATCTCCGATAGTATCCCACATGCCCGAGGAAGGACTTCACACCGGTGACGTTCTCCGGAGCCTCCATCTGTACGATGACTCGCACCTTGTCGGGATCGTTTTCAACCCAGCTTTGCACACAATGTGTCCGAGCAACTTCCCTTGTGGCACCATAAATCTGCATTTCTTCGGATTCAAGGCAAGGCGGGCTGCTCTACACCGTTCCATGCACTCGCCTAAGGCTTTCAAATGTTTTTCCTTATCACTATAAATTGACCAGTCATCGAGGAAGGCTTTGAAATTACCTACCGACATTTTATCAAAAATGTGGAGTATTATCCTCTGGAATGTAGCTGGTGCGTTGCATAATCCAAACGGCATTCGGTTGTATGCGTACACCCCGTCCTCGACCACGAACGTAGTCTTTAATTTGTCTTCCTCCGCGATACTGATTTGATTGTAACCCGAGAAGCCGTCTAGAAAGGAGTACATTTCATGCCCGGCAACTTCTTCCAGAATTGAGTCGGTGAAGGGAATGGGAAATGGATCCTTGATAGTCACTGCATTCAGACTACGAAAGTCAACACAAATTCTAATTTGCTCCTTCTCTTTCTTCAAGGATATGACGATCGGTGATACCCACTCGCTGACCTCCACCTTGAAAATGATGCCGGCCTCCAGCATCTTCTCAATCTCCTCCTGTACTTTAGCGGCATAATTTTTGTTCATTCTGTACGGTCGCTTTCGTACGGGCTGGGCTCCCCGTACGAGAGGAATCCTGTGCACGCATAACTCCGGTGGTACGCCTTTTAAATCTTTGTACGTCCAAGCAAAAGCATCTTTATATTCCATGAAGATTCTGAACGCTGCCGCTTTCAGGACCGGGTCCCAATCATCACCCACAAGAATCTCCTTAGGTTTGGCTGATTCCCCAAGGTTCACCTTTTCCAGCGTTGGTTCCTCGTACTTAATGATTTTGTCCTGTTCAAACTTGTGTGCTGGCGTCACATCCAATTCTGCCATACCTTCTTTATATTCTCCGTACTCAGGTGGGAATGTTTCACTGGTCGAGCCCTTGTCTTCTTCTGCTTCCTCCTTGACCTATAGCATGTTGCAATCCGGGTGGAAGACTTCATAATCCTCCATCTGCCAGTGAAATAGTCCGTTCAGTGAACTGGTCTCATCTTCCGAGCAACTTCCAATCTCCAGTACCCCTTCTTCATCTGGTTCCATTAGCTTCCTTTCATCATCCTCTGATTCTCCTCGGATTCAGATGCCGAAGATGCTAGATCTTCACTGACTGCCTGGTTCTTCAGATCAATGGTGTATTTCCTCCCCCGATTTTCTATTGAGAGTGTATTCCGCTTCCAGTTGTGGGTTGCCTTGGCAGCTATCAACCATCCCCGTCCCAAGAGTGCATCGTACGCCTTTTTCTCCAGTGGGATGACTACAAAATTCAGCAGAAACAGCTGCGTGCCGATCAAGACCTTCTGCTCCATTAGTGTACCCAGCGGTCTGATGCCATGTTGATCTGCTCCCACGAGGTGGAATGTCGGGGGCCAAAGAGTCGGCTTGCCCAAACACTTCCAAGTCTCTTCTGGCAGTACGTTTACTCCCGAACCTCCATCGACGATAGTGTTAGATAATTTCATTCCCAAGATTTCCATCTCGACGACGGCTGGTTTCCTCCCGATGCTTACTGCGAGTAGCATTGGATCTGCAGTCTCGGCTACCACTTCTGGCGTACGTTCTGGTGAACCCTTCTGAAGATTTTCTTCAATAACATTTGTAAGTGCTACTTTGAGATAAGGCATCGTTTGCAAGAGATCAGTTACCTTAATGGGTACGGTTGTGTGAAGCACCTGCCGTACGATATTCTTCTCCGACTCCGACTGTAGCAACGTACTGGTAGCTTTAGAGTTCTTGCCTTCATTCGCCATTGCCTCTTCTACTTTTGTCTTGGCCTCCCGAAATCTTTCCTTCTCCGTACGAGGGTCTGGATAATTTTCCCTTTTTGACTGCGCCCTCGTAATCGCCAAGACTTCTTCATCGGCTACCTCCAGCATATTGATACTTCCTTTCTGCTTCGGACAGTCGGTGTCTTCATGATCACCCGGTCCACACCACTTGCACAGTTTTCCCCCGTTGCCTTGGCCGCTCTGACAATCCCTCGCAAAGTGACCCCATTCGTTACAGTTCCGGCATTGGATCATCGACCGTCCTTTGCTATCATACTGAATTTTGCTCCTCGGCGTATTTCTCCGATTGTTGCGGTAGCCTCCTGGGGATGCATTGTTGCTCTGTGGCTTTGGTGGCGTGGTTGGAGGGGTTGACTGTTCGCCTTGAGTGAAGAATACTTGCGAACTTTTGGTTTTTAAGTTGTATGGGCACTCCTTGACGGAGTGTCCCATAACCTAGCAGATGTCACAGAATAACTTTTTTGGGCAATTTGCCTTTGTGTGACCTTCCGTTTTACAATCCGTACACCATAATTCATTTGCCTCCTTGGATCCTTCCCTGTTGGCCTTCAGTTCCTTCATCATCCGCATCATATCCCGCCGAAGAGCTTGTACCGTTGCCGATTCATCATCACTTTCTTCTGCGCTCTCTTCGTCATCCCTCTTCTTCCCCTTCGAGGAAGTCCTATTCTTACTTTCAATATCCATTGCCCGATTGTATGCTTCGGTGTACGAGGATGGCGGTACTACTTTCATTTTTCGCTGAAGCGAGGGGATCAGTCCTTCAATGAACCATCTTTTCTTTAAACCATCTGCCGGATGTGCCTCAAGCTTTCCTATCAAGTCTTTCAGCTTTCTGTTGTAGGTCCGCACATTCTCGTGCTTCCCTTGTTTAGTATGATATATTTATGTGACAATCTCACTATCATCCCATAGAAGTTTGAACTCCTCTTGGAAATTTTGCTTCAAAACCCTCCATGTGGCTCTCTGTGCTTGGTCTAATTCAAAGTATCAGTCGATGGCACTGTCTCTGAGTGTTGCCGGAAATGCCTTCAGCCACTGGTCAGGGTCATCCTGCCCACTGGCTATCCAGATAGTCTCGCATGTCTTGCAGTGCCGTACGGGATCCTCAGATCCATTCTCCATGAACTTCGGCAACTTTTGCCGATCCAGATGAGCCATCTTTACCGGTTGACCTCCTTGTGTTTTGGACCCGATTAGACTAGTGGATTCCTCGCTACGTCCATGTGCGTCACTTGCACTCCTGGCCACGTACGAGTCACTCCCACGTCCTCCGTCAGCGTCCTCAACACCGTGGGTCTCCTCAGGATTTCTTCGATGCTCTCTCTGTCCTGGGGTCTTAAGCTCTAGTCTTCCCCTCCTTAACTCGTCGTCGTCGTCCGAGAGGGACAACTCTCGAAATCGTCTGATGCTACTATTCAAATCATCTTCATTTGCATAAAGGTTATATTTTCCTGCATGTGGAGTGCTGAAGGGGTCTTCGTCCCTTCCTTTTGACAAACTGTGGTGCGCCCGTTCAATGGATGTGTCTATTCTTGTCAGGTTTTCATATGTTCTTTTTATGCTCTGATTTATTTCAATTAAGTCTTCATCCAATTCCTTACCGACTTGCCTTAGTCGTCTTCGCCGATTTTCTTGCTCTTGCAGCCTGAGTGATCGCCGAACTTGCTCTTCCGAAGTCCCATGCCCGTCAGGTACTCGATGCTTGTCTTTGTTCGGCCATACGGGCATTTATTAGTTGTTCAAGCGATCATTGCTGGTTGCCGGAAGTACGGCGTCGGCTAGTATCTCGTTCTTCCTCCTCACGTTTGGTTCTATCTTCACAACGTTGTACGATTTGCTGCCATCGGCGCTCGCGATCTTCTTCTTCTCGCAAGTCTTGCAGGATAATGAAATGGCGGGCCAGTAACCTGGGCATGTGATTCAGGAGGTGGTTCACCTCGTCGTTCACTTCCAGCCGATCCCAGATGACTTCCTCAGGGATCTCCCGAATGTGGGATTCCCTACGCACGTGGTCACGTAACGATATTTTCCACAAATTTACCAGATCTTCTGTCAATGAGTCTTCCCGTTCCTCATTAGCATTTACTGGTTCTTTCGCCGGTTGACCCATTACGCTGCCATGGCAGATGATGCCCTAGTTTGTTCAGGCAACGACGCCAAATGTTTGCCTACGGAATGTAATTCAAATCTTACATACTACTGGCAAACTAGTCATGTGCAGAACATAGAATAAAACAGTAACCAGAAAGATATCATGTTTGAATGCCAGAAACTTTATTCATTATCAGAAACATCATGTACAATCAAGGAGTATCAGCAATGCTTAACAATATAACCATCGGCACATAACTCGTAACATCTCCCGACTATCCCCACAGGCTACATATAACGTTCGGCGGTGGTTAGATAACCAACCGACATGACGCTTCATAACAACATTAACATTACATTAATCCGAACATGATTTCCCGAAAGTACATGACATTATTATTCTTTACTAATCTATAGTTTTATTTAGCAATTGGCCGACTACGACTACGGCCGACAACAAAGTAAAATATGCTGCTAACAGATCTGTGCATCTTTCCTCAATTTCTGCCAGGTATGCCTCCTGTTGCCAATAAATGCTATCAAAACCAAGTATACTGTTGAAATCCTTGTCAAGGAGACACAATGAAAGTAGGTTGCTGCCCAGAGATTTGAAGCTTAATGAGATTGAGAGCTAGTTGAATGACCTGTTGAGATCTTAGAGAGTGTCAAGACCATTGTCAAAATCACCCAAAAACCCTTGCCAAGATGTCTCTGCTACTTTCAATATCAAAAGGGCCTACACAGGGATTTGTTGAGATGAGAAATCAATGTACTATCCTTTGTTTATATCTTAATACACTGTTCTGTTGTTTTCCACTGTCAAAAAACAAAGAGAAAAGTCTCAGTCCTTGTGTCCCTTGTGAAATGTCAATACCTCTATTTCAACTGTCCAAACCCTTGTTAATGATAATACTTATTATAACGGTAAGAAGCGCCAAGTGTCAAAGGACAGAAGTTATCAATGTTGAATAATCTTGTCCAAACCCTAGCCAAAGCCAGTCCTAGGGTTTGTAAACATTTGGATCAGACATCTGATGGTTTGTAGAATCGTGTCAACGTTTTGTTGCTAGCAAGTTTGATAAACCTCTGTAAATTTATGCTTCAGTCTGTCATACACTTTCTTTTATTGACTGTCACATTATCAATATAAAATGGTGAGAGCATTGTCTCGTAAATTCATGGAGAGTATATGTACTATCCTCCTGTTTAACTTTTGTCTTACTGTCATAGGAAGGCAAACAAGCAATGCCATAATAGTGATTAATGAATTATCTTTTAGCATAGTTACTGTGTTAATTTTATAAGTTCTTGAGCTCCACGTAAGAGGACAGAGTTTTCAAGACAGTCAAGACAGAGGTTCATAAGCACAGTGAACAAAAGGATAGTGAGAAATAGTGCATGATAAGAGGTTTCAGGGGTGAATAATACAGAAATGGGAGATAAACTTTGAAACCCTAATGTACTATAGTGAACTATGGAGGATAGTAAACCTTAAAGGGCAGTCAACAGTGATAAATGTAGGCATTTCACCTATCCATCACAAAGGGTTTCATAGGAGGTTTGATGACAGTGAGAGCTAGAGGACAGTACACACAGAGGACAGTAGTATGACAAGAAAATGTCAAAGAAGTATGGATAGATCAAAATAGGACAGTGCAAAACAAAGTTATATGATAAAGGGAACAAATGCACAGTCAAATAACCCTAAAAGGACAGTCTAATGATACTCAAACAAAGGTGAAGGGTAAGATTGGCTTTTCATCGTGGAGGACAGTCCTTGTCTGGATCAAAGGCAAGTGATATGTCTTGCAAGAAGACAGTCATGAGTTGACAGTCAAAAGCCAAGTTCCCTGAACAATGACAAGCTACAATGTACAGTAAAAAGGTCAAGCTACAGTGTACAGATGAAGAATGAGGAAGTTGCCACTGTATAAAATAAAGAATGAACAAGTTGCCACTGTACAGATGAAAGAATGACAAGCTACAGTGGACAGATGAAGCATGAGGAAGTTATAGTAGATAGTAAAAACATTAAAAGCATAGGACAGAGGATATAGTGACAAAGAGAATGTTTAATCTGTATGCTCAAGGACCTGTCTATTTGAAGGTAATGAGATGGCATATATTTGTAAAGGACAAACCTCAGACTATAGTGGGGGCGTAGGGTTTGTCTCTGTTTTAGCAGAGACCATAGAATGACAGCACTTGGACTAACAGTGACACTGCTAAGTGATGAGCACACGATTATATTGAGAGGGCGAGGGGGTCGGGAGGGGGGTTAATTGGTATAATACAATCTTTTACTTTTCAAACTAACAACCACAATAATATCAATTGCACAATATCATTCACATAAGCTCTAACAATTATGCAACACAAGAGGAACACACGATTTACGTGGAAACCCTTACAGGAGAAAACCACGGCAAAATATTGCTTTTATATAAATCTCTTTTACAATATTTGTAGGCACCAACCTACAAGAGACACCAATCCTCTCTTATATGATTTGTAGGCACCAACCCAATGGAAACACCAATCCCCACAATTTGTAGGCACCAACCCCCACTGCTAAGCACCAACTTAGCGAGAGACACCAATCTCTCCTTTAGGAAGCACCAACTTCCAAACAAAATTCCACCTTATGAATGTTGCCTCTGTAGTCGGTCAAGAGTGTTATTAGTCGACCAAGTAATATAATAAAATACAACTATAGTATAGATAGCAAATATTTCATATACTTTATGTTATATGTTGTTTCAAGAAATTAAGTCCTCGACTAGTTGGATTAGTTGTAACGAAGAGTTGCGATGGTTGGTTTCTCAACCACCGTCAGCGACTATATGTACTTGGGTCATTGTATTTGGAACATATGATGATAGTGATTATGACATTGTGCTTGTAATATCCCTCACTAAATCTGACTGTAAATTTCTGATTTGAACCTTGAGGAATATTGTCAAACAGTTATCTTGCAAAATCTGAGCTTGCTGTTTGTGTTTGATTGTTTTGTTTGATGCCAAGATGCTTGAAAATGTGGTGAAAGACATAATCTAAATGACTGTAATAAAGTAGTATGCAAGCTATAACTAAATGCAGCCTTTCAATGAATGTTTGTGACTATACTATCATGAAAGATACTCCTAGACATCATCCCAAACACTTGTCATGCGAACTAATGACTGAAATCTTTAGTCATGACTAATGGCATATTGTCAAACAATAGATATGCAACCTTATTCCTCCCTTTATTGAGCATATGATTGACTGATTACAATTTGGATATTCAATTACAATAATGTGGCTGTCAAAAACAGCGATCAGACCTTCAACAATGCAATCCTAAACACTATGCAACTGAAACTACAATGCTTATAAGCTGTCTAGGCAGCGAATAAATACAACTCATTTGCAATGCAACATGAATACAAAATGGAAAACCTGGTAATTCGCTGGCAGCAATCATAAGATGATTCGTAGCTCCTTATTGATGATGATTTTTTCCTTAAAACTGTTGCGTTCCTCCTCCTTAATCCCTAGCGCTCCCTCTCAGATTTATCTCTGATTTTTATCTGCTCTCTTACCCAAAATCGTGCCTCTATCATGTGCGCCTATCTCAATTTGGGGCCACGATTTATACCATGCTTTGTAACTGCAAATCGCTTCTCCAAGCTGCTGCGATTCAAACTGAAGTGCCACGATTTCCATTGAGAATATGATATCAAAATTGTCCTCTATGCTGACTCTCAAATGACATTTATCGATGCTTAATAAATCAGCTCCTTTCCAAGTCCAAACTGTAATGCCCCCTTCCAATTGACATCTCTCAATTCTTAAGATTAGCCTATTATGTGACCCTCGTAGGCTGATAGGGTGGATAGAGGGTCTTGTTGAGGCATGGCTTGGCTTCAGTTATCAGAATCATTCAGTTTGGCTTTTGTTCGGGGTCGTTTGGACATCATTTGCTTGACTTACTATTTTTAGTAAGTGGAGACACTCAGCGGAGCACCCTTGCTATTTTTAGCAGTATGGTCTAGTCATATGCAGATTCAGTCACTTATCATCTGGCTGCAGGCAGTTCGTCAATTGGACTTATATTGAGAGAGATATTAATATTTATTTGCCAAAATAAATATTAATTAAATTGAAGCTTATTATATAAAGTTATAATATAATTTAATATTATAACTTAAGTGACTTTTTGAAGGGGGTCGACCATCATGAAGAAGGGGCCATTTTTAATTAATGATTATAATTAAAAAGGCGTTCAAACTATTGAAAGATTAAAAGTGAAAATTCAAGTTTTATTTAAATGATGCTTTTTTGAAGGAAATCGACCCAACTGAGAAGATATAAGTTTTCTTTGTGAAAACTTCATTCATTATGTTATGAAAATCAATTTTAGCCTATTCCTTCTTCAGAGAACGAAGCCGAGGGTTTCAGTTGTCTTCTGCATTAGAGAACGAGCCATCTTCAATGTTTGCAGTTTAGAGGCTGTGAAATATCAGCTGATTTATTGCTTGTCAGTGAAATAGCTTCATCCAGAAGTTATTACAGAGCGCATTGAGAAGTTATCATTCAGAGTTTGATTTATATTTGTCAGAAAAGGGAATATCTTTGAGCGGCTAGTTGGGATCTTCACCTGGCACGAATCCCAAGGTTGTACGAATTTAATTGTTGCTGTTTTGGAGGCCGTACCACTCAGCTGGAAGGCCGTACTTCTTACCCTAGCCTGGACGCCTTGCTTTTTGATCTCCTTTCTTCACCAGATGGGGCGCCTTGATCTCTGGGATAGTCTGCATCAATCTCGAGGCTGGAGAAGGCTTTTCTGATGGTTGCCGTATTTAATCTTCACCAATCTAGGCGGCTGCAACCAGGTTTTTAAATATTAAAATCTGCTTTGCTTTTTTGTCTGCATGTTAGGGTTTCATTATTGTAACCTTCGATAAAGAATAATAAACCTATATGCTATCGAATCAGAAGTCTATCTGCTTCATTTTTGCTTTACTGTATTTATTTAAGGTTTTAGAAGTATTTCTTTTCAAAATCGCACTATATTCTCTATATGCAAAAACCACAAAAAAAATCAGTTTGAACATCAGAGGTGGAAGTTGAACCAGCAGGGTTCTTCACACAAACCAACTGAAAGTGTTCCTCAAATTGACGCCCTCACAATCTGAAAATGATCTCCAATGACAGCACAAAATATCTTCAAAACCCTTTCGAACAATCTTCACCAAAAAGCGCAATATTGACTCCCGAATGAAGCCAATCCACGGGCAATCCTTCTGGAGATCTTTCACAACCTCAGGTATGCGAATCAATGAGAGTTTTCATTCCCAATGATCAAGAATTGTAGAAATTGCAGAAACCCTAGGTTTCCTCTTCTCCACAACAAAACACTTCAAAGTCAAATATCAAATCCTAGATAAAATCAATTAGCTTGGTTGATCCCTTTTTATAATTTCTCATGAAGAGGTCAATCCTCTAGAAGGCTCCTTTTTAATCATTTAAAATAATATTAAATGTGCACTTTATAACTTTATAATAACAAAATATCATTTAATGTACTTTAAGTCATTAAATGGCCCCCTTTAGACATAAAGTTATAATATAACTTTATAATATGCTTTTAATGATTAATTATTATTAAAGTCACCTTTAATAATAATTAAATGGTATAACTTGCACATTAATCCTTATTTCACCAGGCCAACTGAAATCTGGGATCAACACTGCTTCCCCAACACGTCCAGGTGCCTTACTATAAATAGTAACACTGGACTCCACTGACTAAGAGACTTACTATAAATAGTAAGTGTGTGAAACTGAGTCCTGAAACACCAAACGAAGGCCAATCTTGAACCAAACTAAGCTCTGGAGAAGAAAACACTCAGATAACTGCCAAACAGGACCCTCTAACCATTTGCATTAGCCTACGAGGGTCAACTAATAGGCTAAACCATCAAGAAGCAAGAACGAGCTAAAGAGGGGACATTATAGTCCGCCCTCCCTAAAATTGCTTGTCCCCAAGCAATCTCAACTGCCAAAAGAAAACCCTTTGAAGGATCACTCCACCTGGGTCCCAAGGGAAGAACTGTGTAATGTCCTTGATATCACCAACCAACTCCTGCAACACCAACATTAGAACAACTGACAAATCACTATGAACCATGTCCACCATAATATCAGGTGTCTCAGGAGTATGAATCTCAAGGGGAAGCAACTCAGAATGCTGAAAATTTTTGCTTCCCATATCTGTGCAAGGTAAGATATCATACAAACTGTCCACCACGTGCACATTAGAACTATGCATCTGAAACAAATCCTGTACATGAGGATCAAAAGTGAAACTGTCAGCAATCCACACCATGTACACACTGCAATACTCATCAGTGAACTCTGACTGGAACCTTGATGCACAAGAAGGATCCTACAAAACACTGTAGAGTGTCCAACATATATTCCCGGATCCCAAATCTAGAATGGAAGTCTGCCATGTTTGATATCCTCTGACTTCCTCTGCACAAATCTGATCTCAACATCACCATGCTGAGAATGGTGAAGCAACCCGTCGGGACCCATCCAAACTGCAGTGCCAACCTTGTCACCGCCTGGATCCCAATATAATCTGAACTCACATCCATCTATCATGTAGAGATAAGAACATCTGGAAGCATCTGCTACTCCACATCTCTTTTTGTCCTCGGCTGAACCCTCGTGGATGTGATCACTAACCAAGCCATCATGCCTATTTGCTAACTTATGAGCACTAGGATCGTGCATTGAATGAAAATCATGTATAGATGAATCAAAAACAAAGCTGTAGGAACTCCTCACCGTGTACACACTGAAAAACTCCTTCATGAGCTTTGTCCAGAATCCTAATGCACCAGAAGGCTTCCAAACACTACAATCATTGCTCAACCCTGTACTAGTATCAGGAGTGTGATCAGCATCCAACTTGAAGAGTGGATTATCATAGACCAATCCAGCATCAGACTGTAATGCCCCCTTTCTAGCCAGTGGTTCGAGGGACAGGGTTAGCCTATTACTACGGTTCCCGTAGGCTAACAGGATGATTAGGGGAGCGTTTTGAGGGGTTTCAGGACTTGTTCTTTGCCACTTACTATTTCTAGTAACATCAAGGTCAGTAACGACACATCTTGCAGTTCCTTGCTAAAAAGAAAAGGAAAAATATTCTCTACAAAAGTCAAAGTCAAAGTCAAATTCAAGGGAAGAAAGTCAAAGTCAAAATCAAAGGATAAGGATTGCAAAATATCTTATCCACAAAGGATAAGGATGACAACTCAGGATAAGGATTGCAAAATATCTTATCCACAGAGGATAAGGATGACAACTCAAGATAAGGATTGCAAAATATCTCATCCACAGAGGATAAGATTGACAACTCATAGAGCAAAATCTAATTTGGGCATGGGTATGCATAAAAGAAAGAGAGAGAGCTTCATTTGAGACACAGAGAATATTATTATAATTTTGGAGTTGTTGTTGCAGGTTGAAGAAATAGGCTGATTGAGGATGAATTCCCTTGATTAGAACAGGCTCTACAGGTGTAGAAGATCGCCCAAGGATCCTACTTGATTGGTCTCATTCAAGGATCAACTTTGAGCTTAAGTACAGAGTTTAGCATTGAAGAATAAAAAGGGTTATTTACACTTGGCTTTTGCTGTTGGAGGAGAACTTGTGGTTTCTTCTGCAAATTTGATCTTTGGGAATGGAGCCTCTCATTGATCTCAGCTACCTGAAGGTGTGCAGAACATTTGAAGGTTGCTTTGTGAGGTGGCTACATCCAGTAGTCATATTGAGCAAATTGGTGTATTTCATAAGGGTTTGAGTAGAAGATTTTGCTACACATCTAATTTCCTCTGAACATTATTGGCTAAGCCTTAATGTTGTATCAATTGGGTATTGAAGCTTGGAAACAACAAAAGAAGCATGTTGTGAGGGCGGAGATATTGAAGTTGTCTTGACTGGTGCATAGCAATCTGTGACCATCTTTCATCGATATGCTCAAGTGGCTGGTCATTCTGGACCTACGTGTTAATCTGGGAAGAGTTTGTTGTTAGAAAAGGACATGCTCACAATCTAGGAGGTAGGCACATGGTTCTTGGAGAGCCCTCAATCATTTGGAGATTACTAAGTCCTTCCTTGCTTTGGCGTCAATATTCCAGTTCTGAGATACTTTATTTTTGTGGTCTCTCATATCATTAACACTCAGAAATTGTATTATATCAGCTACAGTTTTGGGTGTAATCGGAAGTTAGAATAGGGTGTATTGTTGTGTGTAATCTGAGCATATCTCTAGCTTAACTGTGTGTAAGGGTTGCATAAGTCTGAGTCTCAGTTTTGCTGTTCAAAATCTGAGATGTTATACCTTGTAATCAGTCTTGCCACTGCTCAGAAATTAGTGTATTATCTACTGTTGCAATCTCATTGATGTTGTTATGTAATGTAAGGCCCTGCTATGAAGTGTGTGTGGTTTAGAGAAAGATATTACAAGTCTGTTCCAATCACTATACCTTCAGTTATAAATCATTTTGGTACTGTTGTTCTTTATATTGCAAAAACCAGTGATGTATCCAGATGTTGTATATGATCGCATATTGTGAACCATCTTATCTACTATGTCAATGCTCTAAGTATGATAAAGAGGAACATCAAACAAACTGAAAATATCAAGCAAAAATCAGAAAATTAGAGGAAACACAAAAATCAATTTTAGATAACCACAGGGGTTACCACACAGACTCAAATAATTATTCACAAACTGCACAATCACTCCATGCTGATCTGAATCATCCATCTCCAAATCCCTGGAACAATAAATTGAATCATACTCCTGAATTGGCTCACGCTCCTCCTCCTGAACAACCTCCCTCTCTCTCCTTGTGCCCTTCTCTCTACTGAGAGAGATAGAACGCAAACTCTCACCATCATCTTCACAAGTCTGATATACAAAATTAGAATTCTTATGACTTAAATTCACCACACAAAATCCATTTTTAACACCCAATTTTTGAGAACCATCTCTAGAAAACTCTATGGTACTATTATTCTCATGTGAACTTGTTACCTCATGATGGAGTGAAGGATTATGACAGCTGTTATAAAAATCAGAATACCTGTCATATTCTTGTGCCATGTCTTCAAGCTTCACAAGTGCATCTCCATTGAAAATTTCAATCCCAACACTTAAGACTTTGTGTACCAACACTTGTAGACTCATTTTCACGAGTCCTTCCATGTGTAAGAGTAGCAATCTCATAAGAATGAGGAAGAGTATCACTGTCCCAAATCAGACCTTTGGAATTCTCTTCTATGCTTACATTGTAGTCATCAAACACCATCAAGTCTTGATTTGTCCCATCTTATTCCCAAGTGATTAGGGGTGGAAGTGGTTCAAAGAAGTCTTCATCACTAAATGTCACTAAATGTCATGATTCTTCATTCCTTTCCTCAACTTGATCAACTCCTACACCATTTTCCTTGTCATCTTGTACCCTAGGAGTAGCTGCTATAAAGGATTGATTTTCTAAATTATGAAAGGAGTGATTATGCCCACTCAAAAGTAGACAAAGCTCAACAATCTCTCTATCTTGATCTTTCACCAATTGAACAGCCATGTCTCTATCTCTAACCATTTGTAAATAGTCTTCTTTTATCAACTCCAAAGCCTCTTTGAAAGGGTGCAAATGTGTATGAGGAATACCATGTCCTATTCCTTTTTGTCTTTCCTCTCTTTGGGCTGTCCAAATGAGGTCTTCTAGGTATTTGTGAGTGCTGTCCATTCTTGACAATGCATGAGTGTAGAAAACAAATGCATAAATCATAGCTTCCTTGTTCAATTCTCCTTGCACAAGTTAGCAATCAAGAACATACATCTAGGTAGGATAGAACTCTCACTTTATTCATTAAAACAAAGGACATGCACTATACAGCGATGGGGAAAAAGAACCAAAGACTGGCGCATTCTCATCACTATTCCACGTTAACCACAGTCAATGCATTTAATTGAAGCAACAAAAAGCACACGGTTTAGACTTATAAGGAGTAACAAGTCAATGCAAACAAAGTGTTCGATTTTGGAAGGAATTCCAAAATCGATTTCCATTATTCCACTTCAGACCAACAAAAAACAAAACCTCTAGCCACCACAACAACTCAAATCAGCCTTTTCAATGAAGGACTCTATTTCTTCTCTCTTGCCTTCATGTCTCACCTTTGACTCTCCAGCAATGCCAACTCAGAATCGGACTTTTGTTGTTTTCCTTCAGCATATCGATTCTCTGTCTTTCGGGCAAAAACCCATCGACCCTCTACCCAGACCGATCTCCCTTTCCAAAGACAGTTATCATGTTATGCGTTGCCTCTCTTCCCTTTTTCCTTGATCGATCTAACTGCCCCTCTCTAGTTTTTGCCCGATAGGGAGAGAACAACCATTTACTTCTTGCCACTTGTCACAAGAGACAAGAAAAGTCAACACAAAACAAAAAACCAAAATTTTCACATCAAGAAAGCGATGCCCCTGCATCAAAAAGACAAGGGTTTTCATCCTCCAAATTCACTCACCCCAAAGGGTTTCATCTTCAAGTGAGAGGATTGATTTCAATAAAGAATGGATACTTTCCTTTAAGCAATCCTCTTCTTTTTATAAGCTTCATTTTGATCTCCTTTTAATTTGAATTCTCTTTTCCTTCCAAAAATTCCCTCCAAAAGCGTTCACTTAAAACACTTTAATAAAATATTATATAAGGCCTTATTATTTTCCATTTAGACAACCCACTTTATAATAATAATATTTGACTTGTCCTTTTATAATGTTTTTAAATAAAGTTATTAGGACTAACCTAATAATGTTATTGTTAAATTATTTCCCTAACTTTATCCCTTGGGAAATAAAGAAATAGGCCATGGGTCTCAATTATTTTAATTTTGAAAAGGATACATGATAGCATGTCCTTCCCAAAATTTCTTGCCTCAAGCAATTGCAGATTTGGATGCTCAATTATCTTTGTCCCTTCTTATTGAAATGAGAGAGAAAAAATGAGATTGCTCTCAAATTAAAATTCAGTCATTCACATTACAAAAAAACTATTACATAGTATTGGCTTTATAAGGCCGCTATTCCCATATGAAACTAATTACGGGAATATAACTTCCAAAGCCAAATTTATTTATTAAATTAACAATAGCATGTTAATTTATTTATTTAACTATTTATGTCAAGTACTAAATTCTAACATCCCCCCTTAGTACTGACATAGAGAAAAACTAGAAACTAGTACAAATATTCTTCGTCACTTTGATGTGGAATTTCTTCATCACTTGAAGTGTGGTCCTTTCCTTCAATTATCAAAGCATTATTTTGCAACTTTCCATCAATAAGATCTCATGCTCTTTGTTTGCAATTTAGTACTACATGTCCTATCTTTTTACAATAGAAACAGGTGCCACTTGCATGTTTGAACTTTGTCATATGTTTGGATTATTTGTAAGAAGTACTAGCCTTGTTTTGTGTAGTCAATGCAACTTCTTCTTTTAAAACATGTTTGTTTCTTTCATCAAGCAATGTGGATATAATACTTTCTAGACTTGAATTGATTTTGCTTGAGACATACTATTTGGCATACTATTTAAAAGTATGGCTTTTGCATCATTTTCCTTTATTTCTTCATTTATACCAGCCAACTAATTTATCAAGGAATGAAATTTACTGATGTGAGACACTATATTTTCACCTTCTTCCATTTTCAATCCATACAACTTTTGTTTTATATTTATTTCTACACTATCAGCTTTTGATCCAAACAAAGTATTCAATGTTTCCCAGATGTCCTTAGAAGATTTTTTAAAATCTACATGATGTAAAGAAGGTTTAGATAAACTAAGACCAATTATAGCCAGTGCTTTCTTATCTTTTACTTTCCATTTTTGAAGTTCATTTGTATCTGTTGGCTTTGTCACTATGTGTAATGTACCCGATTTAGCCCTACGCTCTTCAATTGGATTTAGCCTATTTCCGGAAATCCATAGGCTAAGCTGAAGCAGAACATTAGGGTTTCCTCTTACAGATGCATTTTCAAAGGTTTGCATGTAAAAGGTTTTTGGGTTTTTCTGGGTTTTTAGAGACCTTCAGGGTGGTGTGACATGCATCTGAATCTGACAACCTTTCCAGGCGCTTACTATTTATAGTAAGTCATGATGGTTGTCTGGTTTGTGCTCAAATGATATTTGAACACACTTATTATTTATAGTAGTTTGCTATTTTTGGTAAGTCTATATTTTAGCAGTATCTTTCTAGCAGCAGCTCAATCATTTGCAGTTCAGTTTGGTTGATCAGTTTGGCTTTCTGATGGTTTTGAAGTCAACTTACTATTTTTGGCATTGGCTATTTTTAGTAAGTCTAATTTTGGCAGTGGCATCATCAGCAGTTCAGCTCAAGTCATCATGTTATTTTTAGCAATCCATCAGTTTCAGTTTTAGCGTTGGTTTTGGTTATCTCCTTAGACTAAGTTTTATACTAAGTCAATTTTCATGTTTTGAAGTTGTACCCCACGCCTAGGCTTGATAACTTCATATTGTTTTAAAGAGGGGACATTAAGGGGTCAAGTTGAGCATTTAATTATTTAATAAATGCTTTATTGTTGCAATATGAAAATGGACACCTAAAGGGAAGATGAATAACATTTTATTATTATTTCAAAATAAAGTGAATGGTTGAAGTGGCATCCCTTTTGGAAGCTGAAGTGATTCGACTTCTTGGAATTTGAAGTGTTTCATTTGCCAATTGAAACTTATATATTGTTATTTTGTGAAGAGCTGATTATGAATGTTTTGGAGAGAAAAGTTATGCTGCTGGAATGAATCCAGAACCTGGCTAAGGGGAAGCTTAGCAATCCATTCTTTCTTCAGGCCTGAAACTATGGCTTCCGAGAAAGTTTTTTGAAGACCATGCTTCATTCAGGAGTGCGGATAGTGCTCAATTCTGATTTTGATTACAGGAAGATTGTTGATTTATAATCTATTTGTACTGCTAATGTCAATGGCTGAAGCGAACTTCTGCTTATAGCTTTGCCTCTGATTTTTGTTCCATTCTAGGTATTCGTCTGACCTGTATCTCTGTGAGGGGCAACCCTTCCTACCAATTTTCAGATTTTATTACTGAGCATTGTTTTTTTCTAAAGGAAGTCGGCCTCTTAAAGGAGGTCGTACCATTTGGAGCTTGCCTCAAATTTCGTGCCAACTGTTACTTTTTTTGGTTTGAAATCTTCTTGGAACATGGACGCCTAGTCTCTAGTTGTTGATTGGCTATGGTTTGGAGGCATTTCAAGCTGTGTAAGTAGTATATCTTTACTTTTGTTGTAGTCGGTCATAGTCGGCCTTGGTCGTAGTCGGCCATTTGCTAATAAAACTATAGTTAATGGGAATAATACATGTCATGTGCTTTCAGGTAATCAAGTCCCAATTAGTGATAACTGTTGTTATGAAACGTCATGTCGGTTGGTTACCTAACTACCGCCGAACGTTATATGTAGTCAGTTGTTGTAGTTGAGAAATAGTTGTGTAAATGGTTATAGTTGATAGCACTATTGAATACTCCTGTGATTGTACATGACTATATCATTGATAATGAATAAAGCATCTGAAGTTCAAACATGATATAATTTTGTTCTATTATTTTGTTCCATGTTCTGCACATGACTTAGTTTGCTCAATAGTACGTAGTACTTGAATTACATTCCGTAGGGCAAACATTTGGCGTTGTTGCCTGAGTGGACTAGGGAATCACTCGTCATGGCAGAGTGATGGGTCTTCCAACAGATGAGCCCATGAATAGCAATGAGGAAAGGGAAGACCTATTGACTGAAGATCTTGTCAATCTGTGGAAGATATCTTTACGAGATCACGTACGAAGGGAGTCCCGCAGGCAGGAGATCCCTGAGGAAGTTATCTGGGATCGGCTGGAAGTGAACGACGAGGTGGATCATCTCTTGAATCGTATGCCCAAACTGTTGGCCCGTCATTTTATTATCCTGCAGGACCTCCAAGAAGAAGAGGACCGAGAACGCCGAAGGCAGCAAATACTGCAGCGTTACGAAGAGAGAACCAAATGCGAAGAAGAAGAACAAGGCACTAGTCGGAGACGTACATCCGGTAGTCACCAATGATCACCTGAACAAATATTAAATGCCCGTACGGTCGAACAAAGACAAGGATCGAGTACCTGACGGGCTCGGGACTCAGGAAGAGCAAGTTCGGCGATCACTCAGGCTACAAGAATAGGAAAACCGGCAAAGAAGACTGAAGCAAGCCGGTAAGGAATTGGATGACGATCTAATTGAAATAAATCAGAGTATTAAAA
The DNA here is from genome assembly GCA_007258455.2 of Sequoia sempervirens. Taxonomy (NCBI): domain Eukaryota; kingdom Viridiplantae; phylum Streptophyta; class Pinopsida; order Cupressales; family Cupressaceae; genus Sequoia; species Sequoia sempervirens. The sequence continues at coordinate 2,572 of VDFB02366281.1, read as the reverse complement.
GAACATATGAGAATCTGACAAGAATAGACACATCCATTGGAAGAGCACACCAAAGTTTGACTCCGTACGTAGGATATGATCCTTATGAGAACGAAGATGAATTGAGTAGTAGCATCAGACGTTTTCAGGAGTTGTCCTTATCGGACGATGACGAATGACTAACGAGTGGAAGATCAGAGCCCAATACCCTGAGGTGGAGATAGTACCAAAGGGAACCCCAGGAGACTCACGGTGTCGCGGACGCTGACGGAAGACGTGGGAGTGACTCGTACATGGCCGAGAGTGCAAGTGATGCACCAGAACGTAGCGAGGAAACCAGTCTAATCGGGTCCAACACACAAGGAGGATAGCAAGGAAAGATGGCTACTCTGGAGCGGCAGAAGCTACCGAATTTTATGGGGAATGGGTCTGAAGATCCAGTACGACACTGTAAGACATGTGAAACTATCTGGATAGCCAGCGGACAGGATGATCCCGACCAGTGGTTGAAAGCATTTCTAGCAACACTCAGAGAGAGTGCCATCGACTGGTACTTTGAATTAGATCAAGCACACAAAGCTACATGGAGATTATTGAAGCAAGCATTTCAAGAGGAGTTCAAACTCCTACGGGATGATAGCGAGATTGTTGCCGAGATATACAATACCAAGCAAGGAAAGCACGAGAGTGTGCGGACCTACAACTGAAGACTCAAAGATTTGCTGGGGAAATTGGAGGCACAGCCAACCGATGGGTTGAAGAAAAGATGGTTCATCAAGGGCTTGCTTTCGTCATTAAGAAAGAAAATGAAAGTCGTACCTCATTCGTCGTACGCCGAAGCATACAATTGGGCAATGGACATAGAAAGTGAAAATAAAACATCTTCCCGAGAGAAAAAGAAGACAGACGACGAGGACGGTGAATCCAAGATCGTACAAGCACTCAGAAAAGATATGATGCAAATGATGAAAGAATTGAAGTCGACAAAGCGAGTGCGAGGGAAGCACAAGAACTATGGTGTACAAAGTGTAATGGGGAAGGTCACACAAAAGCGAACTGTCCAAAGATGTTTTGTGATATCTGCCAAGTTATGGGACATTCCATCAAGGAATGCCCATACAATTTGAGAGCAAGGGGTACGCAAGTACTCTTCACTCAAGGAGAGTCGTCAACACCACCGAACACACCACCAAAGCCCCAGTACAATAGCAATGCATCCCCTGGAGGTTACCGGAGCAACAGAATTCCAAGAAACATGATACAGTACGATGCAAAAGGAAGGCCCATGATCCAATGTAGGAAGTGCAACGAATGGGGCCACTTCTCCAGGGACTGCCAAAACGGTCAAGGTTTGAGAGGGAGATTGTGTAAGTGATGTGGACCAAGCAATCATGAAGATAACGACTACCCTAAGCAGAAGGGTATTCACATGCTGGAAGTAGAAGAACAAGAGGTACTGGCGATCACCAGAGCACAAGCAAAAAAGGCCACTTACCCAGATCCATGTACGGAGAAACAAAGGCTAAAGGAAGCAAAAACCGAAGTGGAACTGGCGATGGCGAAGGAAAACAAAGTACCTCTGGAGAAGCCAAGAACCTCTCGGCAGTCGGAGGTGGAAACCAACATCATACGGCAGGTACTGCAAACCACCATACCGATCAAAGTAACTGACCTTCTCAAGACTATGTCGCAGTTGGGACTGGCGATCACAAACGTCGTCGAGGATGGCAAGCAACCGCAATTGGAGGAATGAAGGCAAGAATTGATACCAGAACCGCCACCGTACGGTGAACAAACAATCGACCCAGTATTGCTCACAGCGAACATCGAGAAGATGCCAGCAGTTGTGCATATGGAGATCAGAGGGAATATCTTGACAAATACTATCATCGACGGAGGATCGGAAGTCAATGTACTACCCGAAGACACATGGAAGAGTCTTGGGAAGCCTACACTCTGGCCGCCGAAATTTCAACTGGTTAGCGCTGATCAACATGGTATCAAGCCGTTGGGAACGCTGATGGCACAGCAGGTGACGATTGGGACACAACAATTTTTGCTAAATTTTGTCGTCATCCCATTATAGAGGAAAGCGTACGATGCACTACTTGGGAGAGGTTGGCTGATAGTTGCGAAGGAAAATCATAATTGGAAGAGGAACACACTCTCGATCAAGAACAATGGGCGGAAGTACGTCATTGACTTGAAGAACCAGGCCATGAGCGAAGAATTGGCTTCCTCCGGATCTGAATCTGATGGAGGTGAGTTGGATGTGGACAAAGGAAGGGAAGCTATGGAACCGAACACCGAAGGCGTACTTGAACTCGAGAATTGTTTGGAGGACGAGACAAGCTTGTTGAATGGCTTATTTCATTGGCAGATGGAAGACTATGAAGTGTTCCACCGAGAGTGTAACATGTTACAAATCGGGGAAATCAAGGAAGAAGGGAAACAAGGAAGGCCCAGCCACACACTTCCAACCGAGTATGAAGAGTACAAAGAGAAAGTACTGGATGATACACCAGTTGACAAGTTGGAATATGACAAAGTCCGAGGTAGTGAGAGAAAGTCAGAAGAAAGGAAGAGAGAGGAG